>JAULBM010298684.1:0-15018 GCA_032357055.1 Geukensia granosissima | reverse complement strand
TGTACATCAAATAAAGATAAATCGTCCAAATATTGTCCGAATTTCAAATTTAGAAAATTGATAACCAATGTTTCTTATATGCCGGTCATAATACTACCCTCAGAATAACCAAAGTTGGTCATGTTAAGACAGAAGCTGGTACTCCGAGAGACTCAAATGTTACTTTTTATATGCTTCTGTTATAAGGAACACATATCCTTTCCTTTTGTTAAATTCGAGCAGTATTTTCGAACAGCTCAAGTATTTAGATATATTTTAAAACTATATAATATATATATATGTTTATTGGAATTATATTGGTGAATATTGTCTCGAGTGCAATATTATATATATACTCTGTAGGAGAACTTCTTTTACATACAGTGAAGGGGATATTCTTGACTTTCTGATTGACAAAGTTTTCGTAGAATTTGGTGAAGTAGTTTTTCAACAGACCGTAGGCATTCCAATTGGCACAAATTGTGCACCCCTTCTAGCCGACTTGTGTTTTACTCGTATGAAGCAGAATGCATGCAGGGACTCAAGAGTAATAAGAACAAGAAAATCGCCAGGCGAGCGTTTCACATAAATTCTTACGACAGTCTTACGTCTAAGAGCGGTCGTAAGTGTAATCTTACGATTTTGTAGCGTTTCACAAAAAATCCTAGGATTAAACTTACGACTGCTCCTGCTCTTAAACTTACGAGTGGTATAGAGCACTCGTAAATGTTAAAAATCGCAGATTTCCACATAAAATGGCCGCGTTCATAGCGATCGAAGAGGCGTCAAGAAGAAATTTACGGAGAGAACGCGTTTTCCGAGACCGTTCTGATGCCTTAGATGTTTTATCAGACAGGGAACTTATCGAAAGGTACCGTTTTCCAAGACAGTCAATCCTTGAATTAACAGAAATGGTCAGAGGAGATGTTGAAAGGGGAACTGCAAGGTCTCATGCCATCCCCCCACACTTGCAGGTATAACATAAACAGATAAACCGGATATTATGATTTATAAACTTGACCCTTACCCAAAAACAATGCCACTAATTACCAAAAATTTCTATCATAACAACATACCCGAAATTTTTTTACCGCTATAGTTTCCTCACAGGCATTGACCCTTTCTTATTTTTTGTGGTGGTACTGAGTATACAAATTACATACAGTTATTCCAGTGTAATGGGTTTGAATAATGTCGCTGGTCACTTTTGCTGAAAAGATCAAGCGCTCAAGGCAATCGGCATCATTTTTCTATTCTGTTATTCTAGAATAAAAATAACTTTAAAACTCGAAACTTTAAGGTTTAACTATCTCGACTGTAGAAATATGATAAACAACGGCTTAAAATGTAAGATTCTATATATGTACACCACCACCACAACAATAAAGAAAGAAAATTGATAGAAAGTATTAAAGGGTTTATGCCGCCGCAAGCGCATGTGGGTGTCCCATGCGAGAATTAAAACATGAGAAACATTTTTGTAAGCTCACTTTCTGAAATAAAATATGTTGTTGTATTCTGAAAATTTTCACGATTTAAAATTTTGTCTGAAAACCAAATAATCTTTTTAAAACAAAATTAAAAAATTTTGGTTTCTTTATAATTTCGATTCGATGGTTCAGAAAAATATAATACAACTTGTATTTGTCTCTGGGTGGTTACAGCTTGTAGTTGATAACAATAATTATTTATAGCAAGTCAATAAAATGATCGCTGTATTCCGTATAAAGCCTGTTCAGAAATTATAAAACAATAAACATAACAAAAAACAAAAAAATAAAACTAGCATATTTTTTCCGAGATATATATACAACATTATTAAATGTCCGATATAAATGATGACTTATTTTTTGAAAAAAAAACCAAACAATTTAACATTTTATATCAAATGTTATTGATCGGAAAGTGAAAACCTGTTGGGCAGTGAGTCACATTTCTTGATCTGTTGACCAGGAAGCCTCTTTTAAAAAGAACTTGGATTACACTACACCTGAACCAAACGGTAAAAGAAAATAAAGAACCAATAAGACGATGGATAATATAACAGAACGGCAGACAAACGACAGGACACATAATTCTTAATAGAAAACTATTGCTAATACAAGAGGAAAGCTACGAGAGCAAAGGGGATATTAGGTGCACAGGAAGGTTAAGCAGTTCCTGTTCCACTAACAAGATAGAACTTAACGTAACCGGTCAGTTATGCATGATAAAGGGATTCGGGTACTGGTCATTCAACGAATTTATTCTGTATCTTTTCTTTTTTATATAATATATAACTTGGTGTTCACTTTTAAAATCTTCTATCTTCTTATTAGGTAATGATAACTTTGCGACACCTGGCAAAGGGAAATTTTATGTCGGAGACAGGCGACCTTCATGGGGTTTCAAAAGCGTCAGTGTCTAGGTGTGTAGATGTTGTTACACAGTCAATCAATAAAAACCTAGACAACGTTAGATTCCCAGAAGGACAAGAACTGGTGGCAGTCAAGGAAAGCTTCTACAAAGTAGCACAATTTCCAAATTGTATTGGCGCTATTGATGGAACTCTAATTCCAATTGTCTCTCCGTCCCAAGATGAGCCTGCATTTATCTGCAGGAAGGGTTTTCACGCCTTAAATGTGCAGGCCGTCGCAAATCCTGATTTGAGGTATATAACATATGATATTTACTTCTCGATGTTAGCAATTGTTAATCTGAAAACACACACATAACAATGCGACCTGTTAATACTCTGTCAAGTGAACACTTCGGCAATATTACGGTCGATGTCCCAAACCTTTCGGCCGATATGCAATATCTGTTTCTCAAGTGAAGATTGATCTTTTCCTATGGAAATGCTAAATAAAATTAAAACAAACTGTTCACTTTCTCAGCCCTCCGCGTGGAGTTTATTTTCCATTTAAGCTGTACATTAAAACGATAAATTGGATTAGAAAATAAGCAATGCGGCAGGTGTCTTCCAAGAGACAGGAACTGCTTAATATTACGGATCACTTGAGTACATTCCCCTGTTTTGTTTTTTTTTGGTTTTTTTTTTTTTTGGTTATTTTTTTTTGTTTTTTTGTTTTTTTTTTTTTTTTGATCCGGAATTTAATATATCATAAGTTTACCAGGGTTTAATAAACATGGTGAATTTTTTCAGTATGGTTTATGCGCAAGCCATTTCAAGGAGTGGTATGCCTTAATTTTCAGTATTGTTTATGCCTGGGATTAATAAGGCACAGGGATAAGTAAGTACTAGTATTTCCCTTAAAAATAACGTAATCGAGCTACGCCGTCGCTGTAGTTTTCGGCAATAACTTTTTTTAAATACCCTATTAAAGTGGGAAGTCTGTAGATTTGAAAAAATGTTACTCATTTAATATTCAAATCAAAAATAAATTTACAAATTTGATTTAAACATAAGTAGGTATGTTTTAATTGCAACATTTTTTTTGTGAATTTGCTTGTTAATCGACAAATAAGGTGGCAATTATCGGTGAGTGCATACATGGATATCAATAAAATTGCCGAACTTTACACTGTTAATTCGTTAACTTTAAAATAATCTATTGAAATGTATATCAAGTTTTAGACATTTTTATGATCTTTCACGTGATTATAAATTAATGATGTTAGGAAAAGAGGCATTTAATTAAGGGAGAAAGTAAGATCCCGTTTAGGAAAATTGATTGTTTGAATATATAACAGAAAAAGTGAAATGTTTTCCTCACTTTTAACGAAAAATAAAATGTTCAAATTTTAATAAAAAAATATACTAATGCACTCGCTGGAATTTCCTCTTTCGAAATATGACTTATTTAAAACTTAATGTCTTACTTGTCCGTAGTTCACATACCAAAAATTTCAAATCTCGTCGTAATTAAAACAAAGAGCGAAATATTACCCTACTTTAATCGTAAAAAATATAGAATTTCCTATTAAATTTTATGCCAATGCCAATGCATTCCTCAAACATTTCTCTTTACAAACATAAGCATTTCATATATGTTCTATTGCTACATTTCTCTCACACCTCGGCACATATTGACTATGTTTCAACAAAGAAATCGCTCAAAAATCCAGTCGATTCAAGTAACATGGAACGGCGATGCTCGTGAAATATTGACCCGAGTTACATATCCCTGTGTTTTTTAGTCCCAGTTTATGCACAAGCCATTTCAATGAGTTGTATGTCTTGTTTTTAGTTTTATACGTACAGTGTGTCATATTCTGTCTTGTACATGTTCAAGAGGTTGTCGTGTTAACTTATCCTTTTTTTTGGTCCTTCGGTTTTCTTTTGCCATCTCTTCCATGGTAAATTGAATGACTACAGAGACTAATACCAAATTTCATTGTTATATTAAATCATTTAGAGCGGGCTCGCCTCGAGTGCACTGAGAAGGTCGTGGGTTCGATCCTCGGTCGGGTTAAAACAAAGTGATTTAAATTGGTTTAGTTTAAACATTGTATTTTACATTTGCTACTTCTCCTCTGAGCCACAGCATTTAGGAGTAACAGGAAAGAGTGAGCTGAATAACGCGTCAGGGAAAAGTGGCATGTGTTTTCCTGCGGACTGTTGCTTTAATAGTGAGCTAGCACTCTTGTCCTGAATATGCATGAAATATTTGCCACTGGACGTCAAGCAACATTTCAATCAAAAGGTCTTCTTTGAAGCTTACTGATCTGCCTTTAGATGATTTTACGAAGTGCTGAATTTCTAACAAGAAGAGCATTTTGTTTCCTGTAATACAACGCATGCTCAGATTTTATACTGATAATTTTGTTGATCTGCCATGTATTGTAACTGAGAAAGGGATCCTAGCATGAAAAATTGACTAAGTCACTGAACCATGCAAATAAGGTCAAGGACAAAGGTCACATGGTTAATCAACAAATTCATAACACGAACTATATGTAAACCAAATCTGGTCATCCTAGGTTTAACAGTTGCAAAGATATAGATCTTTCAAAAAAAAAACTAACGCCGCCGCCACAGGAAAGTAACACCTATGTCTTGCTTTCGCGAAGGCAAGACAAAAACCCATTCCAACCTAACAAGAAATAGAAAACCGACATTAAGATATAAGAAAAACCCATATTAGTCCCTTCCCCCCTCCCCCCAAATGTGTGGGGATAAATCACCCAAAACCAATACCAACCTTTATCTAGTCCTAAAAAACAATGTCCCAAATAAATTAAAAGGATCAGTTATCTAGAAAAAAATAACCTGTGGGAACCAACCTGTCCACAGACACCAACAGCGAAAACAGCACCATACCATAATAGGACTGCAATTTTTGAAGTCAAATGAAAAGAACACAAGTCACAATCTAGATAGCCTAGCTGACTTTGTAGGCAAAGAATATGGTGAGACAAGGTTAAGTTTTCCGGGTACACAAACCTCAACCACCCATAAACAGTAACAAAAACCACAAGAAACCTTAGTAAAACTACCAACATGAAAGAATAAGAAAGTGAAACAAATTGCAAATATAAAATGCTTTTGTACTATCTGTGCATTATTATTTTTATAGATTTACAAATTTAGTATGCAGATGGCCAGGCTCAGTTCACGACTCTTTTATTTTGAGTCAGTCAGGCCTTTCAACCAAGCTTGAAAACAAAAACTATGCAGGTTGGTTGCTTGGTGATTCTGGGTATGGTCTAAAGCCATGGCTGATGACACCAATTCTTCATCCTACAACACCACAAGAATCAGCTTATAACAGAGCACATGCAAAAACAAGGGTCGTAATTGAAAGAGCCTTTGGAGTGTTAAAATCCAGATTTAGGTATGAAAATGACATTTTTGAAAGTGTGACAGTGCATGGTTTCTGGACAGTTTGGACCAATATCAATCTCTGTAACAGTGATTTTTATGGTTTAATTCTAACTGTAATCAAGTCACTTAACACGAATCAAATGTGCTGGCATGGATAAATAAACAAAAGTATCACAATTTTGGTGCATGTACATGTATACTACTTTGCAGCATATACTTAGTATTCATTATTCTATATACACTGAGATAAAACAAGTCTTTTCAAAAGGCTATCTTCTTTTACTGCTGGATAATAAAGTCTGGTTGCAATAGTAAGTCTATATTGACTACTGGTTGATGACCCAATCTCTCCAACTACCAATTCTAGCCAATGCAACCATTAAAAAAAAAGTGAAAACGTCAACAGCATTTGATAAATAGATATTCAACTTTCAAAATCACTAGTTTTCACAATAAACCAAATTTTGGTTAAAGAGCACTTCAGTTTCTTTAGCAGGATTGAGTACCTGGGTAGAAAATGTCATCAGCCAGTAAAGATTAATTATTACATTCATTTTAACAATATCGAGACATCTACATTAAGCCATTACCATATATTATGTTAAGTAATTTTTTTTTAAATGGAAATACAAAATTTAGAAATATAAAAAATTTCATGTGATTATTGAATGATAAATACTCACTAAAGCTTTCAATAGATTAATTTATTGAGAAGTCAATTGGAAGTAAGTGCAGACACTTAGGAGCTGATTTTTGCTAACCTGCATAAATTTTGCCAGAAGTAGGGTTGTATGGTTGTTAGCTGGAAGCAAGTAGCATTATAAACAGTTGTGACCAGTGGTTAGCATAAAATTGGGCATGATGGCCATAGTAAATGGTGTTCTGCAAAACCAATGAAATTTTTTAAAATGTGTCGTCCAATGAACTTTCCACCAAAGTTTTTTAAATGAACTCAATGGGGTCAGTTAAGTTGATAAAAAGTTAAAATTTCTGTAGGGTCCAATGTGAAAGTAAGTGGCCATGGTGGCCATATTAGATAACATCTCAGAGAACCAAACATAACTTTTTAAAAGGAGCCATTTCAGGACAATTCCACCAAAGATTGGTTCAAATATGCTCAAAGGTCTTTGCGAATTTGAGCAAAAGTGTTAAATTGTTATAAGATTCAATTCTAAATTATTTCTGGTCATGACAGCAATATTGAAAGGAGTTTAGGAAAACCAAGCACAACTTTTAAAGTGGACCATCCAAAGCAATTTCAACAAAATTTGGTTAGTGGTTTCAGAGTAGTAGGCTCCATGTTAAACTTAGTCGGGCCATGTAGTTTCATGTTCCAAAAGAATAAATGTTATATATTTTTAGTTCCTCTGGAACTTTTATTGTAATTTTTGTTCCTGGTGGAATAATAATAGTTCCTTGGAAACTTTTACTGTAATATCTGCTCCAGAAAGATTAAACCATATATAATACATGTTCCTTAAGAAATAATTAAATAGGAAATTTTCCTAAACCTAACACAATTGTCAAATGGAGTCACCCAAAGACAGTTCCTGAACTGAGAGGCTTTGCAAGTGCAGCATGATAAAACAACTAAAAATTACTTGAGTGAGTTGCACATAGAAAACAATGTTTACAGTGTATATGATAAACACAATATTTGGTTGGTAAAAACAATACAATACAACGTACAAAGTGAAATTTCACACAATATTAAATAATAATTCCGATATTTTAAAAAACGCTGTAGTTCCACTGGGCAGTACCATGACATCAGAAAAGTTTACACACTGATAAACCAATGTCAATGGCATTGTGAGACTAAATTAATATGGCTTCAAAATAGTTTTGGAATATAAAGTAAAAGTTACTAAACCTGTTTCTTGCACAGAATTTGATACACTTGTTAATTTTAAGACAATTTTAAAAGTCTTAAAAGGACAAAGTTCAATAAGGCTTCATTTTTGTCCCAAAACGTTGTGCAAAGCTTTTCAAAAATACTAAAAATGACAGATACTATAGGATTACTTTTCAAAAAAAAAAACTTTTGTGGCCTATTAGACCATTACATTGTTGCATTCAATGCCCTAAAAGCTGGTAAGCTAATAAGTATTTGTACTTAATCTAATTACTTTCTATTACAGATGCCTCCACAAAACCGGTGGATGTCTGCCATTCCAGCCCATGAAATGTACACAGGTTACAGAATGCACATTTAAATTGCATAACAAATGTATTATAGATCAAATTCCTCTTATAGTAGAGGACTTAGAAGAAATTGAGGTCAATGGCAATGACAATAATATTGATGACAATCCAGGCAATGATGCACAAGCTATCAGACAACGACTTGTACAAAGATTTTGAATGTTACCTGTTTTCATTTTTATATTTTAAATATTGCCTGGGGACCATTTTAGCATGCAAAGATGTTTCATAACATCTTTGCCTGCTTACCAAAAGTGTATAAATGCCAAAAGTAATGTGGTAAAAATATTATCCCTGGCTATGACAAATCATGGACATTTCAAAATGGGACATTTTTAAAACTGGGCATTAATTTCCAGTAGCTCAACGAATAGTAATTAGAAATATTCCCCTAAAAAAAGAATAATTCAAATGAAACTAGAAACAAGTGTTCTGTGCCTGTGTAGATGAATACCCCTCTGTAAAAAAATGGCTTTAATTCTGTGAGCAGTGCTCACTATCTATACCCCCACACTATCATATAACATTTATATCTTTCCCAAATATTTTTCAAAAAGATAAACATTTTTCATCTTATATTGGTGAAAAAAACAAGTCTTAATAATACTATTTTCTGCTTGAATTGTGTTCTTTAACAGTTTGTATAAGTTGTAGTAATTATCATGACTATTTCTGATATGAAGATTTTCAAACATTACATTGTCCTTGAGAAATAAAATGGATCTAAGCACACAATTTTAAATTAGTTTTACATGTAAAGTTGGTAAAGGACCATTTCTGTTATGACAGACAAGTAGTAAGTGATCACAAGAGGTAATTATGACTTAATTTTATTATAGGTGACCACACTGTCAATTCATTTTCTTCACTATTTTTCTCCCTCATGCCAGCCATCTCTTCTAAAGCCTTTACTTTTCGCCTCTTCAACTGTACAATTTCCTGAAGACATTTCAATTTCTGTTCCTCTATCTTCAAAATTTTTTCTGTTGTGCTATCATTACCTGCAAAGTGAAAGTCATTCAATAATGAGAACCTGAGTTAAAAATAGTCATCCAACATTTAAGTCTATCAAAACTGCTGCAGTAGTATCAACTACTAGGTATTTCAAAAGGATAGTATAGAATTAATGTTTTTTCGTGATAAAGTCAGTACAAGATACAAAATGTCCTATATTCTATATCTAGCGTACATTTAAATAAAATAAATTAGTGTCAACCATGTACTTAGAATACATGTTTACCAAAGTTGAATAGATATTGAGAATTCTTATATTCTGTATGTACATTTCAAGAAGTTACCTGTTAACAGCAGCATAAGCATTTCAAAATTTATCACATTTATTCAACATTGCTAAACCTTCAAGGAAAACTACTACTATTAAGACAGTTTTGTCCTACAAAATTAAGTGTATCAGTGTTTATAAGGAGGAAGATAAGAAAACTGTCACTTTGAGTTCATTCTCAAGGCTGTTTTGTAAACAATATTTTGTGTATTTTATTACATTTGACAAGCAATAAATCTATTGTTCCAACATGGTGGCAATATGGCAGCTTTTAATACGTGTTCATCTTAGTTACGGCAAATAGATTGTGAATTTTACACAGAATGCTAGCCAATCAAATTTGATTACAAAAATTTGTTACAAAAATATTGCATTAGAATTAAGATATACTTGTACATTTGCATGGTTGGCCCCTTTTCTTCCCACCCTCTGATTCTTTTTTTGGTTGAAGTTTTTCTGAAAAAGAAACAACAAATATGATACAAACACATGTCTTGAACTCAAACAATAATAAAAATTATAGTTGCATGCCTACAGATATACCCAACTGGTATCCATTTATGAAAAAAAAATACCAGAAATTATTTTCTATTTTCAACCTTTAAATCCAACAATTCATAAATATTACAATAATTTCTGCCATTCGTAAGAAGTGCAGATAATTGTGATGCAAAATTTTATGGTCAGAGGCTGTAAATGGTATATTTTCATTTCAAGTTTAGGCAAACAGAATGTAGTTGCCAGACAGGCCTGCAAAATCACCAAAACATTACAAGCTAATAATACTGCTAAATACAAGCTGTAATTTCAGTCTCTGCTTAGAAAACATGGTTGTTTCATATCAAATGAATGTCTGCATTACAACAATTATTGAAATACAATTCAGTATAAAGGAATTTCCTTAAGTGTATAATTCAAATAAAATTAATTCCTGTATGTACGTACCTGGTGAAGGTAATGTAATCTTTTGTGCAGATGGCTGCACAGAACAACTTTCTGATGGTATGATAGCCAACTCTGAATCAATATATTCTAAAATTATAAATAGGTAAACATCTGTGTATGTTTTGGTAAATAAAGAAATTCTTTAGGAACAAGGTCATACTATTTGTAGTAATTCAAGGCTTTGGTTTGGACTGGTTTAACTGCATATAAAACATATATACATGATGCACATTGTCTGCTGTAAATTCATAAAATATTGCATGCATTTATTTTTGTAAAAGTTGTGATGCTGGTGATGTGAGTTTTAATATTGCGATATAGTTAATCCTGTAATAAAAAACAACTAGCAAAATCCCAAATGTGAGTTCTAATTATTGTGATTTGCATCCTGTCGCATTATACATTAAAAACATTGCAATTATTTCTTAATTTACAGTATAAAGCATTCAGACCAAACAAATTACTATGCCAAGTAAGATATGTTTCTATTCAAGAACTTTATTTTAAATGTTATTGTGTTTGTTTTGATGCCTTTTTAGCTAACCTGGCAACAGGCTATATGAGCTTTTGTCATCACTTGGTGTCTGTGGATAAGTTGTTCCTCAACTTAACTGAACAAACATATTAGTCTTAAAAAAATTACAGAACACTTCATATATAAAAAAAGACTGTTCTGTTTGTGTTGATTTCACTAATAAATTTATCAGTGATATCAACAGGTACTTCACATGTACATGATTGATTGCTTGGTGGCTGCTTATAAGTTCCAGTGATAAATGACTTTGGGCATACATTTTGTACCTTAAAGGACAAGAAAAAGTTCAACATAAAGGTGAGTTCTCTGCATTGCTCTTCATAACAGCTTCCAGTGCCAAGAAATTTCATCATGTACATAAGCTACTTACTTGCAGGTGTATCCTCTGTACAGGTATCCACACCCCCACTGATGCCTTCTATTAATGGTCGTGGTAAGGAATCTACAACCTACAAATGTCCAGACAAAGGGTTAACATACTTTAAACAGTAGTTATTTAGGTGGTAACTGTATTGTATTTAAAGATTTGAGGATGTAAATCGTGGATTTTACTGTTGCAAATTGAGTTTATCTGGCAAAGCATAGCAGAGTAAGGTAAACAAATGTTTGCAGCAGTAAAATGTTTACTTCTGAAAAGCTTAAAATAAAAGACATTACTTAAATGCTTCCAATGTGAATGTGAACTATGTGCCTTTATAGGCTTGATGTACACTTCAAATCCAGATAAAATTGTTCTAAAAGTAATTTTATTTTAGACATATAAAATATTTTGTATAATAAATCTATTGTTCCAACTTGGGGGTATTTTGGCAGCTTTCTATACGAGTTCATCTTAGTTACAGCAAATTATAGTTGTGGCTTTTACATAGAAATGCTAACAATCAAAAGTATTGCGTTAGAAGTTAACAAAGAATATTGGATTTTTTTTATCTGGTACTGACTTTATCATGGAAAATACTCTGTGAGCCTGTATCTCAATTACCACTCATTGTCAATATCTGTATATCAGGGGCTTGTAAAGATAACTGCTATTCAATTCAACTAAAAGAAAATAATGTCAATACCATCATTTCCCATGGTTTTAAATCTTCTGGGGGTGGACCTCCTCCAGTCAATTTCATCGACTTGGTCCTTTCAACCTCTTTCTTCTTGGTTTGACTTTGGATGTCTTGCCATTTTTTCTTAATTTCATTGGATGTTCTCTCTGCTCCAGAGGCATTTACAGCATTAACTCTAAAAGAAAAATCCATAATTCTAACTATATAAAGTAATATTTAGAGATTTTTACATGTCACTTTCCATATTGTCAACCCAGTGTTCATCCTGAGACCTCCATATGGACCATTAGGGACAATATTGGTTAAGGGGTGATATCAGGTTGAAAGGAACATGTAATGACCTATTTATCACATGTTTTTGTCAAAATTTGTATCAACTATTTTGTGAATTTAAACACAACAGTTAAAGAAATAGATACATATTAGTATTAGAAACCGCTCATATTAATAATTACCTAGCTGGAAGTACTAGTACAGTTGAAAACTACAATAAACATGATCTATCATAGTGCTCTTGGATAGCGTTTGATCATTTATTTTACCAACCTTAAATCAGCCTATAAGGCATAAAAATTACAGTGAAATTTTTTTTCCATATTATACTTGCATTAAAAAAAACTTATAACTATATGTAATAAATATATTACTTAAATGTAATTCATGAATGTGACTTCACATCATGCAATTTATTTTTTGGTGCTTTGTTAGTGCTATCTGCTAATTAGTTATGTTTACAATGCAAAATATGCTTAGGCAATTAACAAAAAAAATATTGACACTTAACATATAGTTTAAACATTGTGTGTTCTTTTGGACAACAGCCAATGATTCATCCCTCACATTATTCATATTATTTTTTTTATCTTGCACAGTACCACTTGATACATATAGAAATACCAGCCTGAAAGCAAGAATGTTACATATGACACAGTCCTCATCATTTTAGATTTGAAGATTTAGGATATACATTGTATATATTTTGTTCTTTGATTCATTTCATGGTGGACAATAAATATTTCTCAAATTCTTATACATGTAATAAATGCTGATTTCAGGTCACTCGACTTGTTATAAAAAAAAGTGATTGCTAATCCATATCTTATGACTATCAATGAAATTTCTACCAAGTCCCTAAAGATTGGATGTTGAACAATCTCTTTCTGTAGAAAATTCGAAATTTTTTAATGGCTAACAATGCATACTCGATGTAAACTATAACCAGGGATAAAGTGATTAGATTCCAGTGTTTTTTTTTTTTTTTTGTTTTTACCTCCGGCAGCAAGTGTGACTTGATGTAGTTTATGGATCATCATTTGTGTTCCTGATAATAAGGTTCATACGTCATGTACGTACAAAGGAAGGTATTAATTCGCTCCTTTGAAAACAATCAATTTTCTCATTCCCAATTTGTGGGGTAATATTTAGTACTAGTTAATAGTATCGGATGCGATCGACGGTTTTCTGCTTTTCCGTATCATTTTTAACATGAGCAATAGTATATATTTATGTGCAGTTGTATGTTTTTTTTAACAAAATAGAGAGGAAAAAATGAAAATGGGGAAATGTATATTTACAGAGAGAATTTTTAGCTAATTTATAATAGCAACTATGATTTTACTCAAGACGTCAACACGTACTTTTCCGTGATATTGGCCCAAATCTTATTTTTCTTTTCGTTTGTTATTTGGCTTGAAAACTTTGCTTTTAGTGTAAGAAGATGTGGGTTGACGGCTTCTACCAAAGCCGTTATCTCTTCAGTTTTCCAGTTTGGTTTTCTGGACTGTGATGCAGACGACATTTTTTCTTGACTTTGGTTTTCGGTTTTCAGATACTCTGGATGCTTTTTTTTACCTTCTTTATAAAAGATGTAATTTGCGACAAATCGTAACCGTAAGTTTACGCACAAACGTACGAATACTTTTGTGGAACAGTCGTAAACGTAATCCTACGTCCATCTTAAGATTACGCGTAAACGTAAAACTTATGTGAGTAATCAAAATATTTAATTCAAATTAAGCCAGAAATCAATATCAAACTAAACAAGGGAGGTAACAAGCAATTCAGATAGTAAGTTATTTTTAAATTATTTGATTATCTTATATAAAATGAAGATGGTTACTATTTCAATATTCATTATAAAAAAATTACAAGTGACTGAACATGAAATGTTTAAATGTGTATGCTATATATAAATCATATAACAAAATTAAAAATCAACATAACATAACAACACTTCAAGTGCAATATGTCTAATGATAATAAACTGTGGATATTTTTGCTAAATGTTATTTTTTGAGAAGACTTCATAATGGTACAAATTTCAACAAATTCAAATTAAGTCAATACATGTGTGACTACTCATTGCTAAGGGAATATATTCATACAAAAGTTCAAAAGGTGAAATACACTAAAATTAATTAACGCATTGATACATTTGTATGTAACTGTATTGGTTATGGTACTGAAGACATATATTTAATTAATCAACAGACTTCTGTATTATACATTTGTATGTAACTGTATTGGTTATGGTACTGAAGACATATATTCAATTAATCAACAGACTTCTGTATTATACATGACAAAAATAGCAAACTTTATAATATAGGTACAACCATCATAAACATGTATTTAACATCTCAAATACTAAAATTGTATGTATGAAGTATGACTGTAATAAGTATTTAATAGTCATCAACACTTTAAAATACTATAAAAAAATTTAACAGTAAAATCTTCTTGTAACATGTAGTACATGTATATACATGTAATAAAGTAAACATACATCAAAACCAGATCAAATAATTAGACAGTATCATAGTGTTTACTTAAGACAGTTACAATATTTTGATGACCCAATTCCCGAGCAACATCCAATGGTGACTCGCCAGATGTTGTACATATATTATAATCAGCACCTCTTCTCAACAATAATTCAACTATTTGTAAATGATTGGTCATACAAGCTATAAACAGAGGTGATGTACCAGTCTGATGACACTTATTTATGTCTGCCTTCTTGTCTAGTAACATATTTACTATTTCTTTATGACCTTTCTGACAAGCTATAAACAGAGGTGATGCTCCATCATTCCTACATTTATTATAGTCTGCCTTCTTGCCTAGTAACATATTCACTATTTCTATATGACCTTCCTGACAAGCTATAAACAGAGGTGATGCTCCATTATTATTACATTTATTATAGTCTGCCTTCTTGTCTAGTAACATATTCACTATTTCTTTA
>JAULBM010298673.1:0-15018 GCA_032357055.1 Geukensia granosissima | reverse complement strand
TTCGATGATACGAACTCGCATGGAAAGTATAGAATGGTCAGGCAGGTTAAAATGTTGATGAACAATGTTATCCGAATTGCCATTGATGTCATATCTATGTTTATTCATGCAATATATATATATCATGTTTGGATACATCTGTTATTGATCCAAATTCAAGTATGTACAGCAGTCGTCATTGATATTGCCAATCACAGCCTTTTCAAACCAGTAAATTTTAACAAAGAAAAACCAAAAAACGGTAGTTTCTTTTACTTTTGTTCGCTAACAAAGACCTTGATGCAATCAGTTTAAGCAAAATCTTCCATCAAAAATCATTCCACCTTATTTTAAAGATACGTCTGTACCAATCATTTCGTATACTTATACAACACCTATTGCAACCAAAATATTCAACTACAAACATATAAGCGAATTACGATCAATCTATAAATGAATAAACAAACAAACGAAAAAAGCACGAACGAACGAACTAAAAACGCACAAACGAACTAAACTAAATGAAAATTGCATAAATTCTTCAGCCGAGTGAATTTAAAATACAAATTTCAAAATTTTGAAAATTGTGTGGTCATAAAGCAAAAATAATCTGACTGTTTCCCAAATGGCGAAAGGGGCAAAGTTTCGTGAGCTTCAATTCATAAACTGGAAGTTCTATTTTAAGATCCTTATGGATACGGTCGAGGATTATGCCAGACACTGTGCGAAGCGCGAGGGAGAGGAACTAGATACCATTTCCGAATAAATGAAGGCTGTGAGATCCTTGATACAAATACGAATTTACAAGTTAAAATGACCTATGAATACTTTGGCGAAATCGGTCTTTAAAGATCTGAGTGTTGTCTGAACTACATGACAAATATGTTGTCGTCCCCGCCGATACAGCCCCTAACAACCTTGCTTTTGTTTGTAAATCATACTACATAGACTGTTTGATAAAGAATTAGGTATTAACACTTCACTTGGCAACCCAACATATACCCCAACGACACTTACCAAATAAGAAATCCTTGACAATCATCGTATTTTGTCTTCTTTTGGAATTTATACTAAAAAGGCAGAATTCGAACTTACTTCACTTTACTTATTTTCAAGCTTCACAAAGGTCCTTACGAGCTGCGTTACATTGCAGGGTCTGCCAATTGCTCCACAATACCTCTTAATTTCCAAGTTTTTCTATCAGCAGCAAAAAACTGGCTCCATAGTTACTGTGAAACAAGCCATTCTAGAGGTGACGCAAATCAAATGTGGATACAAAAAAAATCCTATGATCTGTTAGTATGCCTCCAATCAAGGTCCTTTTCCTGTTGCAATAGCATCGAAACATTTGAATTTTCCAACCTTGTATACTATTATTCCACATTCATGACTCAAAGAACAATTACGAGCCTAAGTTCACCTGTTTTGTTTAAAAGAGATGTCAAACGCAGATGATTTGTTTTTCCGATTGTAAACTTTTCGTTCATGTCTAGCAACATTCCAGCCTCACCTGTATACGGAGTGTATATTTCTCCATTGATATGCTACTCTAGGGCTTGTGCTTCTTATCAGGATATTATTGATAGAAGGTTGCTGCTGACAATAAAGCTACTGAGCCAAGGGTTTCTCAGGGAAAAATTTGAAACCTCACTCCAGTGTTTTTCGGTCGCAATCATCATTTGGTTGGCCGGTTCGAAATATCCATTTCACACTTAACAATAGATATGTTCCCAGTGTCTTGAATACGAATCCGTTCCTATACCGGTTGTGACTCACATCGATTGTGACTATATACCGACTTTGACTAAAAGTAACACGACGGGTGCCACTAGTGGACCAGGAGTTGCTTGCCCTTCCGAGACACTTGAGCTCACCACAGGTTTTTATTTTATTGTGTTCGTGTTACTCATGCATAAGTATTCTATGTTGTCTTTGTCTTATTTTTAAGTTTTGCATATTGAAAGTGATTGTCTTGTTGATCTTTTAATAAAAAATTGTTATATCATTTACGTGTACTTCAAAACTTCACATTCGGTTAGGTCGTCGGGTTAGATAATTTACATATATCGATGTTAATAAAACTCGTATTGTTTTAGGGTTAGACAAGAAACATAAACCAATGACCTAATACATGAACAATCCAAAATAAATGAAATTGCACTGGGTTTGAGTTTGTCTTTCGTTTTATTTTATTGGCCGTTCTTGTCTGTCTTCCGTCTTTACGAGTTTTGTGTCTGCTCCTTTGGTATCTTGGAATTCCTTTTAGATAAGTATTAAACATTTCAAGGAGTAACCTCTCATTAGTAGCATTAGAACCGAAACATAGGAAGTCAAAGATTCAAAAAGAGCGAAAGAAGCACTCATATTCAAAAACAAATCGAAATGGGAAGTCAAATCCGACGGCATGGACCACTATTAGTCAACTCATTGCTGAATTACCGGAAACAGGTCCATAGCAAGTTGATATACATTGATTCCATATTGATCAACCATTTCATGATGGCGGCCTAAAATTTTTAGAAAAGACAATTTCTACCATGTTTGGATGCGTCTTTGTTGTAAAAATGTATGACACTGGAGTATGGCACGCCAAAAGCACAAAAATGAGATAATATACCATTATCTCAGATAATAGTATCTTATCTGATTTTTTGTGGTTTTGGCGCATATTATCTGATATAAATTATCTGGTTTCTTCATTACCTCCAGATAAGTAGATATAAATTTTTTATACATAGGTCTCTATGAATTATTCGGATAAGAACGTTTTATCTGCTGATAAATTGCACAATCTCAGATAAAATAGCAAGACCCGAGCTTTTTGGTCTATTATCTGCATTTGCAGATAATGCGTTACTTGTCAGATAATGATAAATAGAAATCTAACAGCCAATCAGACGTGTTCTTTCAAAATAGAAAAGCGGAAGTAAACCTTGTACAACTTTAGGTCCTGGACCACAAATTATTTGTGTCCACGTCGTTGTTCCCCTTTGAAAATAGTTTATTTTTTCCATTTATCTTTTCCCTTCTTTCTATTTATATATTTTAACTTTCTCAGTTTAAATATGGAGCAGAAGGGTCAAAGTAGTTGATTTTATAAAGAATTTCTGCCAGTCTGACATAAAGGCTGTGATATGGTCATTGTCAATAAAGACAAATTTCAGGATGGTTGAAGAGTACTGAAAGAATTTTACCCACCACAGACACATTTTTGCCATTATTTTGAGTTAGCACTAACATATTTTTCTATAATTCAAATATTATTTCAGACTGGCCCTAAAATTTGAATAAAAGAAAGATTATCAAGTTTATAATGGTGCAATTTTTAAAAATTCTGTTTAAATTTTGTTATATTTCCCAAAGAATGCGCTACGGCAAATATTTGTGGTCTATAGTAATAGGAGATCCGCCACAACTTTGAAAGTGTACCACTCTATACAGTACATAGGATTTGATACAATAAACTTTAGAATGAAATTTTTGCATTTTTTTCCTTTTCCTTCAGTATGTATAAATGAAACATTTTAATATTTTTGAAGTTAACACAAACATTTTGTTATCCTTAGTAGCTGTTTTTGTTCTGTGTCTGTGTATGCGATAAAAATGCTTTGGTCAAGGATATGGGGTACATCTGTATATTAACCTGATATGGACTTTTGGGAAATGAATTTCTATATAAACTTTAGCAGTTATATTTTAAAAAGACTCAAATAAAATAGAAATTAGTGTATTTTTTCTGTATTATATAGGCAATGGTAAAAAATTGTCATCTAATATGCTCCTGAAGGACTCAATAATCACACGTTTACATTACAATTTCATGTACAAGAGTATATCATTTTGAAACTGGAGGGTCCATACCTGTTTCTTTTATCATTTTCTGGTTTCCTTAAGTCATTTCAATAATAGAACATTCATAATCAACACCGAAACCCATTTTATTGTCAGTGAACCTGAATTTTTTTGTGAAATTCTGCCTCTATGGTTACACTGAGAATTTGTGGGTTTGTAGTTTTAGGATTTTAGGCCTTATATTTCTATAAATATTATGTTATGATTGCTAACTTTGACTTAAAAAGTACATTAAATATATCAGAATAGCAATGTAATACTCTAAAAGGCCATTTGAATCTTTATTGTTGAATATTTAAACTTCTCCTATTATACCCCCCTGCAAATATGAATTCCAAGATTTGACACCGGTATGAATTAAGACTGCAATTTACTGCAATATTGTAGACTTTTTGAGAAAAAAATCAATCTGAATCATATACAAAGTATGTAAAGTCTAATTTCAAGATGGTTAAATTGACTAATATGAACCAACAAATTCACTTAGAACTGAAATAATTTTAATTTTTGAACCTAGAAAAAGACAACTACATATAAAGAAGAAATTGTGATCGGCCGACATGACCTTCCCTTAAATTTATTAGCGACCATAAAACTATCAGATCTCAACCGATTTTGATGAGGTTTTACATTTTTACTTGTTATATAACAAAGTTAACACATGCAAAGTTTATTTGAATAGGACAACTTATTCCTCTCTATTAGGTCCGGGACCGCATTTAAGTTGTGTCCACCTCGTTGTTCACGAATATAGTTCCCCTTTAAAAATAGTGTATTTTTTCCATTTTTCTTTTCCCTTCTTTCTATTTATATTTTTCCAACTTTCTCAGTTTAAATATTTTGATCTCGCACATAATTCCTACAAACAACCTTATAAGATAATTTAATGTATATAATTTGTGCATAACTTTACAAAGATATGCACTAAAATCTATTACACCTAGACCTGACCAGAAATGGAGACAGAAATTCTTGAAATTGGGACTATTTACAAACATTTGAAAAATTTTTAGGGGTGGGGGATGGGGATGAAAATCTAGCAATTACTTTTAATTGGCTGAAAGGGATGATAATACATCCCTTAATTCAAGTCACATATAAAGAACTGGATTAAAAAAGAATCTTTGGATTGTTTAAAATATTGTTAAACAGGTGGACATTTCTGATAAATGGTATTTGAAATTGGAGATATTTTCAGTCAACTTTAAAAAAATTTACATGTAATATATATATATTGTTAAATATTCCCAAAATGTCTATTTTTAAAAATGTCCAATTCTCAAAATGTCTATAAAAATTAAAAAAGTAATCAAGTTCAAATGTTTAATTGAAGAATGAAAAAATGAAATTTTTAGAACAAATTAATAAGAGTGCAATTTCGTTGTTTTCGCAAGGATTATAGTGGTCTAGATTTGTTTATAAAAATAATGCTTTTCTAATGAATATATTAATTATTGTTTATTTAAATATAAAAGAAAAAAAACAAACAAGGAAAAAACTCAATATACTCCTCTGCCATCATTTACTTAAAAATAACAATTTAATTTAGACATTTCAGGAATTGCCATGGTTACCTTATTTATAAATTAGACGTTTTGAGAATCTATCTAATCTGGGATGCGCCTTTTAGTTTTGATCCCAGATCTAATTAACCACTTTTATCTTTTATTTGGTTTAATTTATTTTAGTGAGGTTGGTGTGTCTGAATCTGATATATTTTTAATCATATGGGGGATCAAAACGTTCGCCCACGGTCCCTTTCTCCTTCAGCTTGAAAAAAATTGTTTCCCTTGTTCCGCCCCAGCTGTAAGCAATAAGGTAGAAATTTGAAAAAAATAGTTGATGATTTCGCTCGGTAAAAGATATGGCGTCTAGATTCCGCGTGTGGAGAAAATTGCCATTACCATTATTATTATTATTATTATTATTATAGAACGAGAAAAGGTAGTAAATAAAACCATTGACATATTCAATAACGATAACCAATTCAAGGATATTAGAATGATTGTACTGCTAACATCATACAATTCCTTAGCCAATGAAATTGCTTGTAACAGGTGTTGTCGGAAGTTGCGTAATGGGCACCATAACCATTACAGACGAATCAGAATTATTCCAGATAAGATAGATTGTCACCGGATAAATAAGATACAATTCTATCATCTCCAGATAAGAATAAATTATCTGTGTAATTCATAAAGACCTATGTTATTATTATTACTACATCTAATTATCTCGAGATAATGAAAAAATATGTCAGATAATGTGCACCAAAACCACAAAAAATTCAGATAAGATACCATTATCTGAGATAATGGTATCTTATCTTAATTTTTGTGCTTTTGGCGTGCCATACATGACTTAGTTATATATACATGATTTTCTCTTTATTTGATCCACTGGCAGGCACTTAATTTTCTCTATCATTGTGAATCCACATTTCCCACTGATTTTTTGTGGGTTTGCGTGGATATATTAGTCCAGAAAATCGAGACAAGTGCCTGTGATTTGATCATTTAAAAATTATCAAGCAAAAAACGAAAAAATGCTTTAAATCTTCCAAAGGGGCGGCTGAGTATGAATAACGTTCGGTTTCTTTGCAGAAAGTCAACCCCCCTTATTAAGTAACCTTTGGGTAGCCAAGATAAAATCATTGGTTACTTGATTTTAGAAAAGATAGGAAATTTTTCGCGGTTTAATATAAGAAAAGCTTATATATTTGTTGTTAGTTCGGTATAAGAAGATACACTTAACACAACTCACATGAGCTTCTTACCGAAAAATCAAAACATTGATAGCTATAAGTGAGCTTCAGGGTTCTTTAAAAAAAAAATTTTAAATAAAAAACACCAACTAACAGAAATGTCAATTGTGCATCAACTTATAACTCATGTAAAATTTTAAATTTACTTTAACAAGAACACCACGGAAGAAGAACACTTCCAAATAATCTTATACTTAGACAATGAAAATATTGATGGTAAACGTTCAATGACAACACCCATACACACATAAGGCACAGGTCCACTGTGGAATTTTTTTAAACACTATAAGAGTTGAAAATTTGAAAACATAAAGGTGTGGCAATCTCACTCTGTTCCATATCACAAAAATCCATTACCATCTACACTTAAACCTTGTGTATTCACCGTAATACCTATGCCATTTTCACCAATCAAAATATATATCAATATTAAATTGTTCATATTTGTCCATCTATAACCTGTATGAACATAAGTGTCAAGGAGTTTTACCAATGCATTACTGAAGATATTCAAACACTGACAGATTGTAACCCTCAAATTACAATTGCATTTCACTTTCTAGGTATAAAACTAAAATTTACAGACTATTTTCAATCATGGTAAGCAATTTAATAATCTCCAACCTGAACCAGTCATTTCCGAAGACAAAATTCCGTATAATAGTTCCAACTGAAGGGACAAAACAAGAGACGTAATTTTGATGAATTTAAAAAAAGGAACCGCACGCATAACAATATTGGACAGCCGGAACGCGCCATTAATTCATATTTGACTCCGATGATTCGATGAAAACACGAAATAAGATGGGGCTGGTGGTATATGCAACAGGAAAAAAACATAGTTAAGATTGCCCTAATGAGCTGAAAATACTACAGTAACTGATTATATTCTAAATTAGTAATTCTTGACGTTATATACATGCACAAATATGGCAATAGATTAACTCCAGATATAAAATGCATCTCACCGAAAAGGACAACCACCATCTTCAATTGCGTGTTTAAATTCAACAAACCTTTACAGTCAAACTTTAAAAAGCCTAAATGACCACAAAAATCTATACCCGTAAAACTGGTCATACCAATGACCATTGGGTACATTATAAGCAAATTAAAGCAACAACTAGGTTTTACAGTCTTCCCCACCTACGATACAAACAAAAATTTTGTCGAACCCAATAAACCACAACTACACTGCAAGTCAGCTTTATTCCTGCCAAGAAAACAATACTTATATCCTCTATATGCCAAACAAAACTCCATCAAACTATATCTGGACATACCGAGGGTTTTTAATCATCTTACCTATACATTCCTGGAGAAACCAAAGGAATCTTAAATCCCCTAACCTAGACGTCTGCCATAATATTTATCTTACTGGCACAAAAGACACTGTTTATTTCTCTTTTGTAGTTCATTTTCATCTTTTTTAAATCTCTAAAGTGGTGCATGGTCGGTTTCAACTATTTTTACCTTTAATACTTATACATTACTGTTTTACGGCCCAGATCGAATAACTCTCTTTCTCCGTTACAGAGTACCGCGTCTAACAATCTGAAAACTTCTCACTCATATACAAAATATGATCTCGACCGTCGCAAAACTCCTGTTCTAATACATTCCCTACACCGGTCTCACATACATCTATGCAAGTTTAAAATCAGGAGTGTTCAATACTGGCTCTGACATAATGAATTACTTCAACCTATCACTCTTAATGTTCATTTGTCAATCGTACCGTGTACACATTTATGAACGAGCAGCCAATTAAGTATTTCAACATTAAAAAGGCAGGCCATGAATAAATAATACCAAAGAGTTATATAGCATGCGATTTTCTTTGTCGAAATCAAAATTCTAGTCACTGCAATAAATTAAAACAATAAAATTATAATCGACGCCTTTGTCGAAGGCCTTTTGTGAATTCCTCTGTTTTTCTCATGGTTGGAGTGCAGTCCCTCTGACATTTACCCCATATCTTTTCATATTCATACGTGTTTGTTATAAGATAAAAGATATGTAAAAATGGCTTTCGATTTACAAGTAACTCCTCCACGAAATAAAAGAATTTATAAAACTTCCGTCAGGCAAATATTGTTGATAAGGAACAATTACTGAATGTTTCATGGACAAAATACATGTATACTTGTATATGACTGGTAATTATTTGGGACGGACGGACAGTACAATCATTAAAAATTATTTAAAATTATTGTACTGGTTCAAATTGTGAAGTTGGTTCTGAATTGACTGTGTCCGCATTTAATAACTTAATAAATTATTTAGAAATTGTCTTGTGATATTTTTGCCTCCAATCATTCTAATCATTTGCCTCTTGCAAAAACCACCTGCAAAGCGGGATATACACGTAAAAAGAAATATGAGATACCTTTATGATTATTACCCTTGGAACTCTTTAAACTTTCTTATTTGTACCTCTGCAAGCGAAATAATGGAAAACATTTTGGGGAATCAGATTAAATATACCGCGTATTAGACCAAAGCGATGACATAAACACCAGAAAACGACCAACATTACTGTTTCCAGACTTAATTCCGACAAATCCACACCCAGACATCTTACTGTGGTCATATCAAACAGTGGAAGTTGTATCATTTCTATGAAAACAGTTAAAGGGACATTCTATTTAGCGGTAAACGCAAGATAATCAAATTAAAGTTGCAAAGAGATTGTCATACTGGATCTTTAGCCAAACTGGAGGCCATCAATAAATGAGTTAATTGTGATTTTGTCATACATCACTGATTAACTACCCCATGAATGTTTCAGTCATGCTCCAGTAAGTGTACGGATCTACGTACAGTATTTCAGGGTAGCAAGGGGATCGGTCTTCTTTTCTTGAAAACTTTAGAAATACGATCGACATTGTTAAAAATGGCCCAGTCTTCGCTTTTGAACAGGTCTGAATTACATTAATAATGATACAGGTTTTGTCTTTCTTTATACAAAGCCATGTTTTTACACACACATATTACGTAGAATAAACAATTTGATTCCGTGGTGTATCCTCTTAGTTTCATCGTTTAGCTAATATTTATTCATAATAGCACCCGCTTCTGGCATGATCAATGCAGCTATTAATTATTGAACTTTCAGCTGAATGTCTTATTTTTCCAATTAATCCAGTAGTGTTGAATACTTAAGAACAACAAGCTATTCCACATGTTGTCATCGATTAAATGTTTCTCACATTGCTTTGTAAAAACTATCGACCGATTCTAACACTATTGCAGTGAGTGTCATAGAAACCAAAGAATGCGCATGCTCCGGAAGAGAAAATAATTCGATATTAAAACATGGATTGACATTTTTATATGATGTTACATATAATTTATCGCTAGATAACGGAAGAATATCCATAGAAAATGACGTTTTATACTTAGTAATTGGCAATTGTGTAAATTAATTATTAATTTTTAAAAACATGTGGATTTCACTTGTTACAAACTATAAACGTTGTTGATATAATATGAAGAATGACATCACCTCTGTTAATTCTTATATGCAGTGCTGTGGCTGTGGGTGGACTTGGCTCTTTTCTCATGCTTTTGGTCTTCGGTGTTGACAAATGGGAACAGTTGGACTATGATAATGCGGTTTTGATGAAATATGTCAATGCGACATCCAACATTCAAGTAGTTTTACCAACTGAGTCAAATTGGTTTACGGAATTTCGTGTCCAGTCTGGGAATGTATGGACCTCGTATTATTTGTACACAGAATATAATGATGTTTGGAAGCAATGCGATGATTTATCAGGTTTGTAAAACATTACAATTTTGTTAAGTAATTTTCCGAAATGCCTTTTAGAGCTTTTTACAAGAAGTGGTATTCCACCCTTGTTTTAGGCCTTGTAACGACCTCAGCTAGATTTGAAAATTCTCTGTTTTTCTCGTGGTTGGAATGCAGTCTCTCTGACATTTACCCCATATCTTTTCATTTTCACACTTATATAATGAAATTTTAGTTACTTTGATATAGCAATAAAAGGAATTCGAGGCTACCAAAGGGGCAGACATAAATCGTTAAGCCGGAAGACAGACAAGACCATGGCCAACAAAACGAAACGAAAGACAAACACAGAATTTTAACACTCAACACCACACTGAAAACTAAAGCTGGAGTAACACGAACCCTACAAAAACCAGGATGAGTTCAGGTGCTCCGGAAGGGTTAGCAACTCCTGCTCCACTAGTGACACCCGTCGTGTTACTCATTGTACAAATCATTTGTATACCGTATTGGCTGATTCTCCGTTGAGCACATGTGTTTTAAACTTCTAGTAACCAAAGACTGTGCCGCCTCGGAGGCAGAATAATGTGTTCGGTATGCTGGCCTGTATGCATAAGCAGGGTTAACTCCGTTATATCATTATTGTCGTCCTGAATATGTCAATGATATATTAAATATTTTCCTCTGGAAGCTCAACGCAACTTACAATCAAAATTGGAAAACTAACGCTGACACTTTGTATATGGGGAATGTCATATCTATATTTTCATTTTTACACTTTTGACAAATAATACTGTGAGTATTGAGAGGTTTTAGAACTTATATTATAGTAGAGGTTTTACCTACTAGTAGATAAACCGAACGGCCGTTTTCTTGAAACCCAGTTGCCATCTGAGTGACAAATTAGATAGGTGTTTGGGATCATGGCTAAAAAATTCACCCGCAATACATGATGAGTTGTTCAAAATGGTCTATCTGCTTAATGACTTTCAGCCTATCGGAAAAGGGGGGGGGATTAATTCTCTCAGTCGTACGGTTCTTACGGACTTCCTGTCGATTATCTGTAATTTATAAATACGTTTTGAAACGTTTTCTCATAGACAATGTTCCACATTCCTTTTATCAAGTTTTTTAACTTCATAAACGTTCAATATTTAGATCTGTTATCGTCCTATGTCCTATTCCACGTTCTATTCCGATTAAGTAACTGCGATTCCGAATAAGGATGATTCTAAATATATGTGTCTTATATATTCCTTGACCCTTTTCTATGTATTAAATGTATATTGTTTGACTGTATTGTATAACCCTATTGCGTTTTTGTCTGCTATAAATAAATAAAAATATAAAATTCTAAAAATAATGGGAAAATTGATATAGGTTAAAATATAGAGATGTCATTCCGGCATTAATGCTAAATATTTTATTTGTTTTAATATTACAAAACGTAAATACTTATATTATACAGGTTGATTCACTGCCACCATGAACATCTACACTACGGCGTATCTTTCAGACAGTAACTACACGAACACAACTGGAAATCCGGAAAATATTACAACACCGAAAAACGTTCGGCAATCGTATCTGATACCATGGGACAATCCTTACAATATAATTGGCTATGAGATGCGAAAAGATATAATATTTGTCATGGAATGCATCATCTTTCCGATCGTAACCGTATTCGGCTGTACTGGGAATATTATGAGCTTCATCATCTTGCTGACTAAGAAATTGCGGAGTAGTACCGGAGTAATTCTTGTTGCTCTTACTATAGCCGACTTCAGCTATCTCGTCACGAATTTTGTCAGAAAATCAGCTTGCATCATAAGTCGGCTTGACGCGGTCTATGAGGCAAAATACAGTGCCACCATATTTGCACCATTCTTCTTCATGATAACGTCCTTTGGTCGAGTTTCGGCTTGGCTTGTTGTTCTTATTTCCATTGAAAGACTTATTGCTGTTGCGTTCCCGATGAAGATCAAAGAATGGGTTTCCAAGGGCAGGATGATTATTGCAGTCTGCTTGATATATGTTCTCACGTTCTTTTTGTTGAGTCCAATTGCAGCCCAGTATGAGAGAGGGACGTACTTCAATCCCATGACAAATGCAACTATTTATCGAATACAAAACACCGAGTTTTTCGAGAAAAACAAAGATCTAATTGCCGTTCACAACGAAATAATTGGTACTATAATTTTCCGACACATACCTGTAATCTTGACCATGTTATTTAATTTGATAATAATCATCGCACTTCAACGCAGCAAAGCATGGCGGAAAGGCAAATCTTCGATAAAAGAAGACAAATCACAGGCTAAAATAACAAAGATGTTGCTGATTGTTTCCGGAATTTGCCTCATTTGCACGGCTCCAGGCTCGCTAATTCTGATAACTTATCGATTGGTACCAGGCTTTGAACTGTTCGGCATTTATCACAATATGTTTCTAGTTATGAGCGACGTCAGCACACTTTTGACAATGATAAACTGTTCCGTGAATTTCATCATCTATATGGTGTTTAATAAACAGTTCTCAAAAAAGTATCGACAGCTTTTCTGCAAATTTGGTGTTATACAGCGAGGACTTTCAAGAAGAAGTACACGGTCCCAGGGATCAAGTCAGACACGATATACAGAAACCACCAAAGGAGGATTATCAGAACGAGACATTCCTTTAGAGAGCATGGATGAACGCAGAAGGGATCCGGAAGAATCAACACAACCAGATGATCAGACGGCAAATGGGAAAGAAGTAAGAGACGACTGCGACAACAACCAACTTGATTTACAGGAATAGATTCTACGTTGATTACGGAACGTTTCCGTTGGTGCATTCCAATTTTGTAACGAACGATAAAATTGTGTTTCAGTGCTGCAGAATTGGCATTTCTTGAGAGTCTCACCTGCATCATGTGCATGTCAAATTTAAGCATGCGTGGCAATCAAAATATGTGTGACCCTTTCATTTCTTAAATCACCTTAAAAACTTTACAGCTTAAATAGTTGTTTTAGAGAACGACCAATAAACTCTAAGGGGAGGTTATGGTTTTTCACAAAAAAATTTCTGCACAGATAGGTCACAAAAAATATTCTGAAGTCAGTCCCCCATATAGTATAATGTTCAATTTTGAAAAAAATAATTGCGACAAACCGCTGCAAAACGGAAAAAATCCGCGCTCTGTCTTAAAGTTAAATGGTCGTTCGTTCGAATTCCCTTACTTGTGAATGAAATGTACTTGTAAAGATTAATTTTTAGTTTCGTAGGACATTCATTAATTCGTGTCAATTAGGCTTTAAAATTGATGTTCTTGTTAGATCTAATTTTACCACTGAGGTCGTCTAGTGTTGTGGTAAGTTTTTATGTTATTTCTTTAATTTTATGAACTTTTCGTACACGACGTCTTAATTTTTAAATGAGTGACTATCTTTGAACAAATGCATCTAATATTTGATAAAATTAAAGGTTTTCATCTGCAAATGTTTTTGTGAAAATAAATGAAATTTTATTTTATTTTTTCGAGATATCCTCTAATAAAAAAGGAGCAAAACATTTGATTTGCGATAATACCAACAGTCCAAATTCATGTTTTCGCTTGAATCCGAAGGAAATTGAAAAATGTAGTTTTCAACATCTTCACTTGGTATTTAATGAGCAAAAAAAATATTAGAAAATTAAAAAGTGCGTAACAGATAGAGAAATGTTCAGATATGCTCATTTGAAGTATAATTCTGACAATATCAATCTTTAGGGGACTAATATTTAACTCTTGGTGAGTACGGTTTCACAAAAATATTCTGATGCCAAACTTTATAAAAAAATTGTTTGGACATGCAGGTAACAAAAAATATTCTAAAGCGTTTCCCCAAAATAGCGTAAAGTTAAATTCTGACAACAAATTTTACGAATAATCCTGCCAAAAACTAAAAAAAATCGCCCCGTGCATGAAAAAAATGCCACCCTAAATTTAAGTGTTCGTTCTCTTAATTACAGTGAAGGGTTGAATTTCGTAATTCGTTCGAACAAGTGACTATTTATGTTGTTTCTGAGTTTGGGAGCAGTTCAAATTAAAACATTTCCGGTTTCATGATTTTATCGTCAAGCTTAAGGTTTTTGGACCATGGTTAACCACCCGATTTTGTTAATATGCTCGGATTTTCTAGAAGGATCTAACGTAATAACACCGTAAAAGGTCGATTAACTTCGGAAAATACTATTAATTTATAGTAAATAAACAGGTTGGTGGTTATTTTTCTACTCAGAAACATTATATTTTTAAATGAATGAAGAAAATCACAATTTCATCTAAATTAATAAAAAATAAAATTATTTGACTATAAATTTTACTATAGTACGGATATCTTTTTGGTTGAGAAATGCTTAAAACGTTTCGGCTCCTCCAGAACATTTTGATATACCAAGTACACTTCCCGGTAATCTTAAATGTGAATATTTGTTTTGTTTTATTTTGTTTTTGTTTTTGAAACTTTAATTTATCAAAGACCCCATATTGGGGTATGTGAATACCATTATACATGTATACATGAGCACAATAAAACATTGTGAAAATAAACTTTGTATAATCATTCAAAGTACATGGCCAGTATGAATAGGATACAGAAAGGCGAACACTCTTCATAACAATGACTGTTTAATATAATCAATT
>JAULBM010298652.1:0-15019 GCA_032357055.1 Geukensia granosissima | reverse complement strand
CTCCCTCTTGACGGATTGTGAATTTATACATCCCCCACAATCAGGGACGCCCCTTTTAGAGGACTAGTGCCTCCAGGGCGGAGATACCTGGTGCCTATTCTTTCCCCGGCACAACCACCGAGACGGGGAGCTCAATATAGACAATAAAGATGTGGAATAATTGTTTAGAAAACAGCCATCCAAAATACGTGGTTACGTGTTTGTCTTTCATGAATATGATTATGTGTAATACAGAAAAAAATCGGTTTGATCTAACACAACTTTTCTATCTTTCAAAAGCCGCCTAGTGCAATAAATTAAACATTTTTGAATTTTAAATGTAAATGTCTGGCTGTCGTGTAAATAACATTTTTAAAAATCATTTCAGGTCCAGCTATAATTTGTACCTTTCTTGTCTTGTTACAGTTTTAATTCCATTTCCTTCAATAAGTAAGGAACAACTTGTTAAAGGCACAGGCAACGTATTTTTAAAATTTAATTTGACTTCAAAGGAACTTCCAACCTTTACTTTTTCTGGTGTCTGTAACAGATGAAAAACAGTATTTGGTAAATGTCAAACATCAAAGTAATTTACACTCTGCATAAAAAAGCAAGTTAGAAAGGGAATGAAAAAGGACAAAGAAAAATGCATTCTGCAATGCAAGAAAATTCAAATTGGATTATTGAACCAAGTCAGCGTTAAAGTATGTATTTAATTCGATTTACAACAGCTTTTTTCTTGCATAATAACAATAGAATTCGCCATATTTTACATTAATTTATTTCAGTCCATAGACTTTGTATTCTTTAAAAAATATTGCAACTTTAACTGACATATCCTATATCGCGCTTAAAATAACTAACCAGGGGGACGTCAAGGATTTAAAACTTACATTTTAGGAACATGAAACAACTATCATACCTTTATTTCAATATCAGGCCGTCTGAGGCGATAATCATCTCTTTTCACATAATAATTTTCTGTTTCCTTGACATATGCAAATGCCATCAATTCCATACCAAACAAATCAGACATTTTGTTGAAATAATCCTCTGTTTTTACGACAATTTTCAATATCTTTTCTGCAAATTTCAAATATAAATATCAAAATACTTGCTTGTCATTGAACTATTGTCTAGAAATGGTAGAACTGTCTGGAAATCTGTAATTTAAACTAATAACATCTATTGATACATAAGGGTAACCTTAAGGTGCTATGGCAGTAAAAGTTTGCTTTTCTTTAAATTAGAAATAGGCTTACAATGTTTTATAAACAATTGAATTTTTTATTGACCTAACAATGAAAAATATCGTATTTCTTAAAGGTTTAAAATGTCCATGAACCGAGTTCCTTATACATAAGAAATCATAAGGGTATTTTTCTTAATGAAAAAGGAAAATTGTTTCGATATTTTATTGAGTATAAAAAATTCACCTTCTTCAAAATCCAGTGTAATATCATCAAACGCCTTTTTAATGATATTTTGTCTACTGTCTCCAGTGTACTTCACTGAATCTACAGTTATCAGTAAATTCTGAACAGTCCGCCTTGCTCTTTTCTTTTTTATATTCTTTACCTTTACTTCCACTTCAAAATCACTACCAACCATAACTCCATCCTTTTCTATTATTTCCAAGGATATGTCCTTAAAAATGACAGGATACCATTAAAATTATTTTTACCAGCGGCTGGCATGTTTTCTCTCAAAGGTATTGTAGATGTATTTACTACAAACTTGGAATGATTTACATAATTATGTAAGCTATCTTTGATTTTTTCTACATCTACGTCAAACAGCTGCGAGTTTGGATGGTCGTGTTATTGTTATACTTCCAAATAAAAGCAAATTTTCATCGTTACTATGGATTTGTTTATCGTTTGTTGCCTGTCATGATTTTACATAGGGTTTGTCTACAAGGAATACTTTAAACGGGAAACTGACCACCGGTGTGGTTTGTTATGTTTCTTATTTTCTCGAAAGACTGCTCACCATTATGTCCAATAAATACTTTTATTAAAGTCAAATTAGAAAGGATGAAATGTTTGAAAAGGCATGTTCAAGAGAAAGAGATATTAAAGTACGTTTCACTGAACTGAGTCTCTCATGTTTTGGCTATTTTTTCTAAAAGCAATTACTAGATATGAACAGGACATTAGAATGAGATTTAACAATTTTACCGGCAATAGATTTTGGTGTTCGAAGTATCACAGGTGTCGTGGTTTGTCCTGTGCTCATTTGAAAATTGCTGATTTGTGTGAAAGATTAAAGTTCCGATGATGTCTAAGTTCTTGAATTTCTTGTACCGCCAAGCTTATTTTTTCTTACATTTCGTATAGATACATGTCAATAGGTATAAAATCTATCAAAACATTTTTCATTTTCTAAAATTCACAAATACTGCGAGCAAAAATTGTCATAATGGAAAATGGCAAAATATCCCAATTTTCCACATGAGTGGAGAAAAATTAAAAATATGTATAAAAATTTCAAAATATACAAAAGTTACCGGAACTTTTTCTCTGTTGGGTTTTACAAAAATCAAGAGGATTCCTCCAAGGGAATTCCCTAAATTTAATAAAAAGTGAGAGACTCAGTTCAGTGAAACATACTTTAAGACAATGAACAACCGAAGAAAATGAATTACTAAAATGGTTAAATTGTACTAACATGTTTTGTTGAAGAAAACATTACATCCCTATCCACCTTTGCTGCTTTATTCGCATTTTGCACTGCAAGTCGCTCTTCCAATGTACCTACAAAATATTAATATTTACTTCGGCAGTCAAAGGAGGAAATTGTTTTTATTCTACACTTACTGACGCGGAGGCAATCCCTAAGCAATCACAATGACTTAATGACCAGCCCATTAGTCAGTACGTCGCTGCTGTCACGATATCTGTCTTCTTACCGTTAGAAAACATCCCTCGATGGAGGTTTTATTTCGAATATTTTTGGTATTTAAATGTTTCAATGAATTTGTTGTCCGTTTTGAGTTGCAAAAACACAAAAGGATAAAGTTTGCAAAAGAAAAAAGCCTGTAGGTTCAAATCAAACATAAAAATTATTAATTTGTTGGAAATATTGTCTGATGAAATCATATGGCATGTTTCGATTTAGAAAAAAATATATATATAACAAAACTGTTTTAAATAAAATATGTACCCTCTGGATATTTATATTCGTGTGTAATATCCAATCTGTATTTCTCGCCATATCCACGCCATATTGAAGCCTCTCCTCCATACGGTTTTCCATCTGGTACCTTTGTGCTGATGTTTTTACCAACACTAACATGAAAAATAAATTTGATGATGTACACCGGTCTGTGTAAAAATAATAAGATTTTCAAAACGTTCGGACAGCTTTTAAACCTTTTTCTATTGGCGGGAAATAGATTCTCTTGAAATGCCACAGATTTGGCCTCGTTAGGTTCTAAAAAAATTAAAGTTTCAAGAAAAAATGAAAAACTTCATAATATTTTTAATGCAATTATGAAAAGAAAAGTAGGGTGTCTTCACAAAAATTATTATGGTTATAAAATTGATAAATGCAGAGGGGTTCGGGAATCTTTAAAAATAGATGAACATGAGCGGTTAAGTAGGAATGGTTACAATTACAAATTTGTAAACGAAGGGGTCATAGGACTTATGGACATCAGTGAAATGACCACTTCTTTGAATATTCATTTACACCGCAACCAATATTAATCTATAGCAAAAGAGAAGTGATTAGTTTATGACTTCTCAATCAAGAACACGATATTTTCTATATTAAAAAAAAACATTTCAAAAGCACGTGTCAAGATGTATTTGAACATACTCGTTTGTGTCAGTTTCAATCACAACCCAATCAGTTTCTCCTCGAACTTCCCAATGAACGATGTCTGCATTTACTTCAGCAAAAATGAATGGAGCGTCATATTGCACTTGGCCAATTTCTCCTTTTTTGATTGCAATGACAGGGGCTGGTCCACATCGATATTCCCCTACAAATATCTCTATTTATAAGGCATGCATCGATAAACTTTATCATTTTACAAACTTCGGTTAATTACTTTCTCATGATTTAAAAAACTGGTAATAGTTTTCCCTTGAACAAATAAATAACTTTTGGCGATTTTTTGTGAGTGAATTCTGGTGAAAGAAACATCTTCAAGAGAAACTGACACACATAGTTATAGTTGCTGCAAAAATAGGTTGTTTTCACTCAAGTTCTAAATTTTCATTGATAAATTTCATCAGTTTAAGAAAAATTAAGCATATTTTGACGTTGAGCTTAAATTACCTTCACTTGTTTCCTGTGGTGTTGCGTCAATGACCTGCCATCCATCATACCCTTTACCAAGGTCGGCTTGTCGTGATATCCAAGCTTCGTTCCACACATGGAAATTCCTGTCATTATAGTAATCCTATAGTACTTAAACATAATGTTATCAATTCTAAACACTGACCTTCAGCGTCAACATCTCAAGGGGTTCACAAATTCTGATGTTCACTTCATACAACTAGAAAACCTGACAAATTCGCGATCTTCAATGCAGATGGGAATGCGAAACAAAAGTAAACCAGTATCTATTAGAAGGATTTGAATATTTGTTCACATGTAGAACATATATTGATGATGAAGACGGAAGGAGTTGCTAAATTTCCATTTACCTCGTCATTGAAAATCCATATGAATACAGGTCTTTTAGGACTATATTACAAAAAATCATGTAAAATTACAAAAGGAATATCAAAGCAAACGTTTACCATCACCTTTCTATCTCCATATGAAACAGAGGAAAATGGTCGGATCTGAAGGTCGCCAGTCCCACAAGGACGAGAAGAGGGTAAGAATCCCACTCCTAGTGGAAAGCTCTGTCTCATATAGATAGCCAAAAACAAATCAAACAAGTAATAGTAAAACCATGCGAAGTAAATACTCAAAATAATAAAAGTGTGTATTGTCGTTATTACAGTACCATATAGAGTCTGATGACCAGGGGATATCAATCTTCCTCAGGCCGTTGTTTCCGTCCCTAACGAATGCTCTATCTATAGATGTTGTTCCGTCTGTGTCGTGTGCAGAGGAAAAATTTGTCACACTTCTGGCGGGTAATCCAATAGCTCTACACACTTTAATGATAAAATATTGTATAACCATATTGTACAAAGGCTCAGTAGAAACACATTGCACGTGATTTCACTTTCTATGTACATTTTATGATATTTTACTTTATATGATTGATTATCAGCAAATGACATGCAGGGTTAATAAATATGAGAAACTAAATCACGAAGCACATTAAAAATCGAACTACAAAATAGTGGAAATCAAAAATTTCAATGCATAAAAGTTCTTAGTTCTAATCCATGTTATGCTTTGATGAGATATTCAAATTACAGGTAAGCATATCATTAATAAAATAGCCACAAAACATTTGACACGAACCTACCAAAAAGATGAGAAAGGAAAAGATGAATTGGGACCAACATATGGGTAAGCATAATAAAGGATTTAATTGCATGATCATTCAAACTCCCTTAGAGGTCCTTGTCATACACATACCAGTAGTTGTAAGTCCAGAAAATACCCAGCATTGACCATACTTCACTCCCTGTCCTTGGTTTTTGGCATACTCCTCCAGTATAGCAACACTTCCAACCCAAGTCATAGGAGACGTTCCGCCTGAGTAATCACCACTCCAGTTTCCAATCAGAACACCTTTATCGTCAGCAGCATTAACCTGTTATAAAATATTCAACAATTTTCAAACCAAAACATGAAATTGTTTAAAATACAAATCATTGAAAACTATTTTTTCTCGAATTCAACGTTGGTCAGAAAAACACATCCATGCCACTAAAATTACGTCTGCAACAGTCTTTAACTATGTACAAGTCGTAATATATAGGGTAAAATTATGAAGTGGGACACTTACCATTTTTGAAATAGCTCGTGACAGTTTTACGGCATCTCCCATTCCAGCATCCACTGTGCCGCTGAAAGCTTTTCTGATAATATGTAAACAGGTACTTAGTATTCCTTTCTGAAACTGCAAAACATTACAATTGTAACAAAGTAAACATTTTTTTAAAGTTGACTGTCCATTACGTACACATTGGAATCTTCTTTACAAAAACGCTGGAAGCAGTAAAATAAGCAAAAATTTAAGTGTTTGCAATGGACACCGTTTAATATATCCTATACTTTCGTCAAAAAAATACAAGTTTACCAGAATTGAGCTAAATGCTCGCTTTAATGAGTAACCTCTCATCAGTAGAATTTTAACCAAAACATAGCCAAAAAGTCCAAGATCCAAACATAATAAATGAAGTAGATATTCTAATTCCAAAAACATCGCAATAGGGAGACAAATCCACCAGTATGGACCACTACTTGGTGAAATACGGTTTTGATCCTTCTAATCCTTTTTAAACTATTTATAACATTAGTTTGACAATAATTTGATCATTGATCATATTGACCTCTAATGAGAACAATTTTAAATAGAGAAAAAATGAAATGTGGTGTGATTGTCTATGAGACAGCCATTTAAACGTGTAAATCTAAAACTTTTATACAGGTTGCTCTTAAAAACTTCGACGATCGAAACATGTCCACACCTTACGGTAAGCTGTTAAAGACTCCACAAATCATGATATCTATGGTCAGATGGAATTCTATGCATTAATCTAAACTAACCTGTCCAAAGTTCCATGGTTTAATGGCACGTTGGTGATAATTACCGCTAAATATTGCTCCAGATTCATTAGGAATATATTCGTCTAAAAGATTTTCTGTACTCATATACACCTGGTCATCTAAAGGTAACAACACAAAATCCGATATAGTAAAAATAGTGCTATCTTACGCCCCCTTTTTAGTCTATAGTTGCTGTTCTGGTTATTTTCAAATTCTGGAGGTTGGAATCCCATGAAACCTTCCCCTTAACTCTGAAATGAATAATACCAGATCGGAATATGGACAATGAGGCAGGAACTGCTTATCCTTCCGGACCACCCGAGTGAAAACTCCTGGTTTTGTGGTGAGTTCTGCATTGCCCCTAGTTGTTAGTTTTATTTGTACACTATGACTTATGTTCCGTCTTGTTCATGTTTTCGAGATTGGTGTGTCTGTCGACTTGTCAGTAACAACTGATGGACAACTAGTAGAATATATCTTTTAGTTATAAAGGTTCTGTTTGTTGAATGTCCAAGAAGTGAAATACATGTTTATCCCCACCACATGTAGCATGTGCCTGTAAAAATCAGGAGGCGAAGTCATTGATTGGTCTTTGTATTTCACATTGTTTTGTTTTGATATGTATAGCTTTGAGGATTCACATACACAAGTTTAATTCATTTGGGGTGATCTAGATCCCGTCACAAGGAGTGGGATTCCATCCTTGCTGAAGTTCTTGAGACGACCATACTCCTTACTTCTTATGGAGATGGATTGGGTCTAATTGATATTTACGCCACACCTTCTTTTTTATTTGTAAATACAAAGGAAAGTGGCACTTCTCCTTCAATTAAGATTGTTTAATAAATACATTTCAATTACTTAAATCAGTATGCTAATCACTCTTCCAAAATGGGACTTAAAATGAAAATTTATCGACTTTTAACTTGTTCACTTTTAAAAAATATATGTTTACGTGTTTCAAAAGGAGAGTGACCTCTCAACAAAAACATAGGAAAGTCCAAATCCTAATATAGTAGAAGTACTCCTATCCAAATAAATAAAATCATGAAGCCAAATCCAATGTTGTTTACAATATCTAACATAAACAAAAATAAAATATAGTGATAGAAATACCTCTACACCAAGGATTGAGCAGTATGATAATATCTTCGTTGTGTTTATAGTCGAGAGTAAGAACATTCCCTTCCTCCTTCAGTTTTGACTCTGTCTGTATATCAAACATCCATTCACCAATGATACAGTTACACGGAGGTACTACTTCTACGTTTATAGACTTATCTTTCTTGTCAATCAACTTAACGAACCATTCCTTTATGTCCCCTGCACTTTTGGAATTTTCATTCATGACCACTTTTGCTGCTGTTCTGTTTGGAGGAGCAGGATGTTTACCTTAAAAATTAGATGTGTCAATACATATAGTCAGCATTTTTTTAATTATGAAATTTCCATCATACGTCCAGGTTACTAGTAGAAATAAATAGCACTAGGTTGCATCTAAGGATCCAAAATCGCATCTTTCTTAGGCACCACACAGGTTACACAGGCAATTTTTTTAAACGTTAAATTGACATGAAATTAACATAAAGTTAACGTTAACTTAACAATAATCGAGCAATTACCGTTAAGATTAACATTGAATTTTTTAACATTTCAGTGTTAATTTAACCTTAAATTACATTTTGTTAAAATAAAATTGGAAAAACTTTCTTATTATAATAAGGTTTATAGGGCTTGATATTCTTTCTATCTTTAGCTATGTAAGCTCATGTTTTTTTTTTGTTTTTATCACAACTTTGTAAGAACCCTATAATTTAACGTTAAATTAACGATAAAAATTCAATGTGATTTTAATGTTAAATTCATTTAACATTAAATTAACGTTAAAATAACATTAATTTAATGTTTATATAAGGTTAAATGAGCTTAATGTTAATTAAACGTTTCCTCTGTAGCTTACGGTCCTTAATAAAAATGTATTGTGTGTGACAGTATAAATTCGGTCGCATGTCAACTTGCTGTTGTCAGAACTTGGACCATTTTTTGTTGGGAAATTTTCAGGAAACACACAGGTTATTTAGCACAGGGAATCAGTTTTGAGAACTGTTTCGTTTAAGAAAGTTAGAATCCGTCGCATGCCCACTTCCTCCGTGCTGGAACTTAGACCATTGCTTGATGTTGGATATATATATATAATTTCTGTAACACTTTTCTCAGTTACTACAAATGTCAATTCTGTATTTATATGCCAAATGACGTGCGGAGCAGTCGACACATGTCTGCTTACAGGAAGACCCAATAAGGGGGTTTATATATAAGATAAACTTACCTGTTTTAAAGTGGAATGTGATTTCGTTCTGTTCATCGTTATATTCTCTGTCAAATGTTATAGTTAGAATAAATCCTTGTCCCCGTCGCACTACCAATTCGGGGTTCTCTTCTTGTTGAGTACACATGTATTTGTCTGTATGGTGTTCCACGGTATTTGTCTTAATATTCAAGTTCACATTCTTTACGTGAAATTGTTTATTTATCTCGTCGTCTGTATCTAAAACAGAAACGACACTTTTAATTTGTTTTGCACCGACCTTAGCAGGATGACGCAAAAATGTTTTCGTTTCATCGACACGTGAAACGGGCGTCAGTGACAGCTTAAGGCCGCCAGAAGCTTCTGAATATTTGATGCCAAATCACTCAACATGCCAATCTGAAAACACTATATTTGAAATTACAAAAAAAAAAATAATAAATTGTATTTTGTTTCCTTTTTTAAAACCGTTTCATAGGGATAGTAAAACAGAGTTTCTTTTGACTTTCATGGTCACTGTGCCAACAATATCTCGACTATAATATCAACTATTTAATCGCAACACAGAGTTTTTTATAGTGCCTGTTGGTCTTTAAGTTAGGTTCGTGTTACCCTACGAACCCCCCTCCCTTTAGCTACTGGTATCTTTCATGCCGGGTAAGCTCTTTCAAAAAGGTGTTGTTATTTGTAAATGAAACTGCCAACAGATTTTTCAATGTATGCATTCTTATTATGAGACATCTGGGAGTATACTAGTAAGTATATTACTACCAGGGAGCATGCAAAAGCTGTCATCACATTACACACCTGCATCTCTCAACTCTTCCCTTGTTTCTTCACTTCTTTCCTCAGGTCTGTCATCCGTTCTGTCTTCCTCAGGTCGTGTTCTCCAGTCATAGTCTCTATCCCAGGGGTAATAATAATCATCCCTCCTTCTGGAACCATAAAATAGTGGATCGAATGTACTATTACGATACCGGTTAAGATATGTACTGAGTTCTCTGTTGTCGTCGCCATACGGTCGCCTAGGGTACCTGGTATAGCTGTCAGTATCGCGATTGTAATAAGTTCTCCTGTACATCTTTTTGTTATCCTAGCTAATAAATAAAACAGACAGTAGTAATTGACTTCTTATACAATCGACACAGTACAAGTACCCTTTCCGGTGTGGTTTTATTAAAAGTTCATAAAATAGGATGGCTGTTTACAATTTATGTCCTTATAACGTAATAAAATGGCAAAAATAGGAAATAACAAAAGGAAACTCGAATGTGCAACTGCACAGTGTAAACAGCCTTGTATGTTGTTTATCACGTCAGTTATTATAATGTCGGGTATTAACCTTTGTAAAATCATAATTGTTATGATTTTCACGTTATCTCTGTTTCAAATATAATTGCTATTATTTTCAAGTCATCTCTGTTTCAGGTGTTGCTGTAATTATAAGAACACAAGCTAGGACGTTGGTTGCATTTTTTGTCTTTATTGTAATTATGGTTATAAAATGCAGTCAAACTGCAGCGTGTTAGTTACAGAGCCTGTAATATTTTATGAACAAGAACATAAATCATTTTAAATCCTTTCTGGAACTACATAGTGCTTCTTTATTGTGTAACATTTTTAAGCGTCCTTTTACATGTTTTATTGAATTGTCTTATATTTACTGGTTGAGGTTTAGATTCGACTGTCATTTAGTATCATGCCACATCTCCAATTTTTTGTGTTTTAAACAGCCACTTGATTTTCAAAGATATGCTTGCAATTTGTATACGTATTTCTTTACCCAACACCTGACCCATATGGATTATTTAGGGCATTGACCTTGTTTAGAGGGTAAAAGTAACCATATTTGGGTTATTCTAAATTTGATTTAAAAAATAAAGATAAAATAGATACTGACTTACCTTTGTTTACATCTCTGTCTCTTTATGTTTGTTTACCAATACTGTTGCCACGGTGAAAGTCATCAGTTTATTTTTAACCCGATTGCATATGATTGTTAGTCGGGTAGTTAAGGTCGAGTTCACACCAGAGGAAATTATAAGAATAATTTACTTGAACGATTTAAATTTTCAAATGCTAAGTTAGGCATAAAATTTGGGAATTATTTAATATAGCTTTTATTTAACTACGAAAAAAACAAACATATGCTGGTATGGTATTTATAGAATTTAGACCTTTATTGTACAACACATAGTTTGTTAAATTTTATTATTTTAACATTTCGGGGGCTTTTACAGTTTGTCTTGGATTTTTGTCCATTGCCGAAGGATCGAAGGTCGTAAGGCAACACGTAGGTGTTTGTAATGTATATATGATATGTATGATTTTAATGTCTGTCTTATACACAATAATTCTGCAGCATCTCTCTTTTCTATACATAATGCCACATAATTAACGTCACATCAACGACTTATCATTAACACTCGGGATTATTTTGAATGATGTTTTCTAATTTTCCAGATAAAAAGCTATAGCTGAGGCCTTTTGATTTTTACAAACAATACTGCGATACAAATGGGTTTCTTGGGAAAAACGACAAACACCAGCTACAGACGAACGATAAATTATTCTGATACTTAAACTAAATAAAATAAAACGAGAAATACATATCATATAATATTATCAAAACATAATTGTCATTCAAAAATTAACAATTTTGGCTGAAGGTGAAACATGCACATGTATTCCGGTTGGCTATCAGTACATAGTTGATCATAGTTTGCAACTGTAAACTTAGGCATCAGAATGCTGAACCATCATAATTGTTTAACTTTGTGTCAAATATTGTTTCATTTGGCCAAGAGGTTTCAGGGATTTTAGCTCACCTGACTGCAGTCCATGTGAGCTATTACCATCATTTGGCGTCCTTTGTCGTCGGTCGTCGTCTGTCGTTACTAAAAATAGAAGTTATTAGTCTGACAGAAGATTTTCGCATATATCTCAAAAACCGTTTACTTTAGCTATATTCTGACATAGCGGAAAAGTGTTCAACATGATGAAATCTATCTGTGGTAAAATTTTTGTGGAAATCCCTCATCTCTTGTTACAGTTATTAATTTTTAAGACGTTTTTAAGTTGGAGTTAGTCTTAAAAATCTTCTCTTCTGAAACTGCTTAATGGATTTAGATGAAACTTTGCATGATTGTTTTTCAGGGTATTCTGCACAAAGTTGATGTTTGGATTTTTGATCTGTTGAAAATCATGGCTGCCGTTAATGAAATAAAATATAGAGGTCAAACAAGATTTTCGCATTTATCTCAAAAATCGTTATTTTTAGCTAAATTTTGACATGGGGGAAAGTGTTCAGCATGATAAAATCTGTGTGTGGTGAATTTTTAAAGAAATTCCTTCACTCTTGCTTGGGTAATTGCCCTTTTTAGACTTTTAAGACTTTTTAAGCTAATTTTGAAGATATGATTTGAAATCTTCTCCTCTTTAACTAATGAGCCAGTTGTCCTCTACCAAAATTTTATACAACAATACCTCCTGGCAAAGATCAGTGAGGAGTCTCTTGTCAGGTGAGCAATACAGGCTACTAGGAGCCTCTAGTTTTATGTATCAGTCAATTAAACAAGAATCATCAGTGGCGGTCGTGTTTTTGTTTGATTTAGCTGTAATAAGGAAATCAAGAAACATTCAAGACTGCCATATTTTTTAAATCAGAACCAATTGAAGAAACTTCATAAAAGTCCCTTCCTTTCAAATATTGTTCCATTTGACAAAGCGGTTTCAGATGAGAATGTAATCCAATCGGGAAGAAAAGAGGAAACTAAGTAAAGGGCCTCCCATATATTTTTATAATCAGAAACAAGAAAAGATTTGCCTGTGGAAGTCATAATTATAGTCCGGCCGGGACAAAAGGAGGACACTTTGTAAATGACATCCTGTCAAGTTTGGTTCCATCAAACATAGCTGTTTCAGAGGATTAAACTTTGTTTAAAAAATCAGCGAATCAGAAAGAGGAATTGCCCGTGCCAGCCATGTTTGTAGTCTAATCGGGACGAAACAAGGACACTTTGTGAAGGAAATTCTATAGATGCTTTATGGCAAGTTTAATTCAACCTGGCCAAGCAGCTTCTGAGGAGAGGGCTATTCTAAATCAGAAATAATTACCACGAATAACCACGGCTGCCATATCTGAAGTCAGATCGGAATGAAAAGAGAAAACTTTGTTAACAACCTCCCATACATGTAGATGTTTCCTGTCAATTTTGGTTCCATTTGGACCGGTAGTTTCGGAGGAGACGACTCCTTATAAATCAGCCAATCAGAAACAAGAATTACCATGCAGCAAGGTTGATAGTCCGATCGGGATGAAACAAGGAAATCTTGAAGAAAGACATTCCATAGATGCTTTCTGTAAAGTTTGATTCATTTTGGTCCAGCGGTTTCAAAGGAGAAGGTTAGAATTTTAAAGTTTACAGACGACCAACGCTAAGTAATAACAAAAGCCCACTAGGCCAAATTCCAATGAAAGACATAATGTCATTGGTTCATACAACAAAAGTTTGGTACAAATACATGTAGGTACAGTGGTCTATGAAAAAAAAATCTTCAATTAAATGTAGACGGATGTCAAAAAATAACAAATGAAACTTTTGGTTAGGCAAATTAGGGTCACGATCAACAGAAAAGTACAGCATAAAAAACAAACAAATCAGGAATAGATAATTTCCTACCAGTTTGTACAGTTTGAGGATATCCGATGCGTTGATTATTGTTTATTGGCAGTCAACGCCACGTACAGATCCTATGTACTTAAAAAAAGAAACCAGTGTTCTATTTTATTTGTCAGTAACTAAATTTTCCCATCCGTGTAATAATATTTAAGATTATGATTATTACCTACTAAAATAACACTCTTGCAAAAGTAAGTTCTACATTGGAAATCTTTATACCAATTCCCGTAATGTCTATGCTAAAGAAGTTGGATAATTGTCCCCATCTTAATCACCGACCCAATTGATAACCCTAAAATTAAGAAAATTCTTTCAAATAGAATAGATCCTTTTGACCATACACGAACTGATCAGGATTTCGTATGTGAATCGAAAAAAACGTAAGTTACTAGGAAAATCTACGTTGTATGATGATTTATTGAAGGCAGCGTCTATCAAATGACCAGCATATTGATGTGGTGTGACCATCATGTATTTTGTACCGCAAACATGTACCGCGAATTAATTTACAAACTGACCGATGGCTAGGGTGTTTGTTGCTTCTTCGAAGCTAACAACACCAAAAATTGCGCATATTTTTTTATTCGGACCCCAAATTGCGATACATATCAGAAGAATTACATGAAAAATTCCATTCAGGCGCGCCATTATGCATTTTTGCACGTCATTTAATCCTAGTTAAATTACTTAATCATTACGCAGCGCTGACAATGTGTACTACCGGTCTCGTGCTAGCGCGTGCAAAGAGCCACTTCCGGTTAACAAATGGCTAATTTTATAATGTAAAAAACCCCGTAGAGAATTAAAAACTCGGCGCAGCTTAAAACAGACCATGATTGATAAAAAGTATTACTGCAAGTTACTTACACTTTTTTCAGTCTACAAAATTAACACTATTTAATAAGAATACGGTAGACAGTTTTTTCCACAACCTTTTTTCGGGGTGGCCCCTTCAGTCCGACACCCCAATAGTCCGACACCCTATTAGTCCGACACCCCGTTAGTCCGACACCCCATTAGTCCGACGCCCCATTAGTCCGACACCCCATTAGTCCGACACCCCATTAGTCCGACACATTTGTAATATAAATCTTAGCTTTATACTGATCCTGGGCCACCACATATGCATGATCCAATTTAAAAAATATATAATTTGCGTGATACACAGGGGAAAACAAATCTACATCTATTTCCTCCCTAAAATCAATTTTTTGATATATAAAATTATAGGTTTAATTCTATAGTGCACATAGAACCTTCATCTAAAATTTCATTTGTTTTTCCTCTCAATGTGAGTTTTGTTGTATAAAACTGCGGAATATGAAACAGCACTGATATGGCGTAAGTGTAAAGGAGACAT
>JAULBM010298651.1:0-25511 GCA_032357055.1 Geukensia granosissima | reverse complement strand
CCTAACACTATATATATAGTCTTAAATTTGTGACAACTCTACAATATATATATATATATATTTGTAAAAGGTACAGTATTTTTAAATGTGTTTATAACGATACTCAAGCTGAAAAAAGTTGAACAATTTCTATGAAGGACGAAAAATATCTATTGTATTAATATTAGCACCTGATCCCAATCCTGTTTTGAAAAGGAGTAAGTGAATTCAAAGCGTTTGTTCTTTTAGTTTTTTGTTTTATTTTTTAGTTTGTTTCAAATTTGCATGGTCTCTTTGAACTATGCATTTTTGATATCTTACATGAATATTCTTCAATAGGCTTAAAACAGTATAAACATACCACAGTGACATATATATTACTTACTTTTCAAACAATAAGGGAAACGAAAACATTACCCATTACCTCGTTTTGACATGCCGATGGCAAGACATTTTTTGTACCGGCAATATGCGCACAGTCGAAGTTTCCCCACTGTTAATGAACATTTTTTACCATTTATACACCGATATTCGAAATTCTCATCCTTCTGCTCCCTAACAATGCTGCGCCTAAAAAATCCCTGTAATTAAATTGAGTTAAAAATCGTAAAATCAGGGGCTTTTACATATCCTTAATTTAATCGCCAGTCATTTTGAAAGCCATTTTTACATACTTGAGATTAAACACTTACATACATATATGAATTCATGAAAGTCCAATCAAGTGTTCTGGTTTAATACAATATATTCCAAAGGAACTGATATGTTTTATAAGGATGTCAGTCGATTCGTAACCGGGTCGTTTCGTACCTGGTCGTTTCGTAACCGTGTCGATTCGTAACCAACGGTAAAATTACACAAGCCATTCGATTCATCTCATTTTATTTATTTATTCATTCATTAAGTCATTCATTGTTTTATTTATTTGCTGAAGAAATTGAAACTTAAAAATAATACCAAAAAAATCTGAAGTTAACTTAAAAAACAGAATAGGCACATCACCACACATTGGGGAATGGCTTGGGTGTAGGCTTTAGTTGGACTTATTATCAACCTATTTATTTATATATTTTTTTTATTAATTTATTTATTTGTGTCAGTAATGAACAATTGAAAATCAGAAGCGGAGACTATTAAAACTACTAATATAAGATATCATGCACTAGGTTCATGAAATCGTTGTAGTCCGCGAAACAATTTATTTAGTGTTAATGAAAATAGTTCAAACTAAGAAGCCGATGAATTGTTTCGAAGTCCGCGAAAACTTTAGTAAGTGTTTATAAAAAATAGTTAAAACTCCTAAGGATATCCTGCACGAGGCATAAGAAATCTTTTGTAACTCCGCGAAAGTTGCCTTGGTGGTTACAAAAATAATCAAAACTACTTAGGAAATCCTGCACAAGACACGAAAATCTGTTGAAATCGCGAAAATTTTATTTATCGGGAAGCTGTATCTAAACTTCTATTCAATGTTTAAAATGTCAATTCGAGATACATCACTTGTACGTTGTTTTTTATTGGGGAAATTTGTCATTTTTTAGTACTCTACATTATGTATATTTTAAACCATAGCCGTATCTGTGTCGACGAGTGTGCGCCAATAAATAACTTAAATTTGCAAAATAAATTAAATTAAAATAAATCCTATAAAAGATTGTGGTAGCTAGTTATCTTTAGTCAAATATCTCAGGTACGAAACGACTCGGTAACGAAACGACACAGTTACGAAACGACCAGGTACGAAACGACCCAGTTACGAAACAGCCTGCACCCGTTTTATAAAAGAATTTTTGCAGGTTTTTTAAAATTCATATTTTAACTCATTTTTCTTTACTTGGTTTAATTGAGCTGTACCTCGAAAAAAAATTTAAGATGACGTAAATATCTGCGCTTTTTGTATGATTTTGCTATTGTGTATCACTACATTTTAAAAATGGTATTTTGTCACGTATAAGAAACTTTACAATGTACAAAAAATTAGAGGGTAACCCAATTCAATTATTACCAAAAATACTGAACATTTTAATAAATTTATGTGTTATTTTAAAAAATTCTCCCTACACCTTAAACGTGTCATTTCATTTTGTTTTTATAGTTAACTTTTTTTTTTATTAAATATTAAAACATGATTACATATAGATTCAATTTGATTTTTTCTATATATTTGAATAAAAAAGGATTAAGACAACGAATAAAATTTAATAAAAAATCTGCAGTTAAATATGAAAAGTTTTACTTACAAACGGATATGACTAAATTGAATTTTTTGCAAAATGCAATTCAATCTATTAAACACAAAAATGAAAGCGTATGACATAAATAAATAAAAATAATCCTCCTTTGGTGCTAACATTTTTCACATTCTGCAAAATTTAAGAATTTTCATATTTTGTGCTTAATTGCAAAATTCAGAATAAATAAAAAGCACTGTTGTTTGTTTCCACTATGAATTCAGAAAAAAAAATTTATTTTACTTTTAACTTGGTAAAACAACGAAGAATGATTTTAGGTGTGATTATAGCAAAGACGAATCTCGCACAAAGGCTTTGGGAAGAGAAAACATCAAGCCAATACCAATGTTGGTTTTTCCAAGTGAATCATTGAATTAAATAAAGTCGTTTTAGTTTAGACTTTCAATGATAGTTTAGACTTTTTGATAAAGGTTAATCTAGATGCTTTGTTTAATCTATCCAAGAATGTGCTGCCGTCTGTCCGGCATTTATTCCAAAATTATAATCAAAAGTTTTGTCACAGAAAAGAAACATAATCATAGATTTGTGAGACATATATTTCTTATCAGAATATTTGGTCATTAAACATTTTGTCAAGACATTAAAAGAATTCGAAGATACGGAAAGGGCAAACGAAAATTGTTGTCAGAAAACATGCTAGAATATTATGAAATTCTTATTAATGAGACAGTTAATAATGTTTTTTCAAAAGAAGAGGAACAAAAGACAACAGCACAAAAACGCTCCATTGAAAAAAACGAACCATATAAAACAAGGGGCAAGTGAAATACATAATTAATTAATAAACCGAATTCACTATGCCTAAGGATCTGAAAATTTTCCCCACAGATATGTATGTATTAATGGAATACACAAATAACAATTACTGTATAGACAAATTGTTTTTTATAGTTAAAACGGTGATTTACCTTATATTTGCAGACATATATTGCTAACAGTTTTTACTGATGGATACCCTAAATGATGAAAACGTTTTAATCAGGCGATAACTGTACATTCATTATTGAAAACCATCTTAAATTTCGAAAACATTTTCAACAACAAATACATAAAATTAAAAAAATATATGTCACTTAATAATGCAACAAGCATTATAAAAATCGACAATTAATCCACTTCAAGTCTAATTTTTTCTTTATGATAATAAATTTTCAGGTTAGCTTTCATTTTAAATTTTTTTCATAAAACGTTTACATATAAAATTTTAATATTATTTAACATGGTGTTAATTTTTTTAATATGCATTATATATTTTTTTCAATAATCTTTATAATAAATCCTATACATATATTCACTTGTTTTTGAGAATTTTGATGAAGCATTACTGATATTCAAAATGCGTTTGATATATCAATAAAAGTGTTTATAACGTTGGGAAAAATAGGCATGAGAACAACTACGAGAAATGAACCATTTCTATTATTGCAATTAAGTAGTCCTACACCTGTGAGATAAACAAATATTTTTTTTATTATTCAGATTTAACAAAATATCAAAACAGGGTAAATTTGACAGAAAGACAGGTGCGATTTTTTTTACCATAACCAATTTGCAGTTAGTCACTGCAGCTGAATAAATTATTTAGTAAAAATAAAAAAAAAAACGGAAACATACAATATTTAGAAAAATATTGACAAATTAATTATAGTAACAAATGAAATATTTTATATTAAAATATCTATAGGACACTTACTTTACAAGCCTCACAGGTGTTTGCTCCATAATGAAATCCAGACGCCTTATCACCACATATGCGACATGGCGGAAGGATAGATGACATCTGACCTCTGACACCTGCACTACTTTTCTTTGGAGGCAAATCAAAGTTTACATCTTCATTTTTTATTTCAGTATAATTTTGTTCAATGAATTCTAGTCCGTTGTTTAGCACCAACTGTTCCTTGTGTAAATTCATCGTTTCTTATGAAACATTTGTTGCAAAATAATATACCTGTGAAAACGTCCAAAATATAATATATCAGATTTTATTGTTAATGTGTTAACGTCTTTTTGAACAATATTAACAGTTAAAATATAAAAAATCCACACACCAATTTCAATTATTGACTGATTATTGATGTCTTCAGATCAATGTAATATACAACCGTGCAGGTCAATACTTTTGGTCGCATTCAATTTTAAGGTAAAAGTTCAAATTATATTTGGCTTACTTATTTAGAAAATCTGATAATTCCTAGTCTCACCCGACCCTGACGTCTATTCAAAATTGTTTTTAAACCTGGCCAATTGAACGATATTTCGTAACTTAAAACTCAATAGCTAGGTACAAATAGGTGTAAAATATACATATTAACCTTTATACCCAAATAAACATTGTGCCAATAAGGTAATTTTATAAATAATGCCCAGTTCTGTAGAAATAAATAATTGACACAAAGTGTTTGATACTTTTTGTGTCTGCTTAAAATGATCCATCGGGATATTTTACCAGAATGGAGAGTTTGATAACTATGAATGAATACATTCTAACAAACAATTCTTAAATGGTACAAGTTAATAAAACTTTATTGTATCCACTGACATAATTTGAATTGCAACCTTTAATAGGAATGTGAAGTTTGAGTCTTATGAAGATTATCATTCAATGCTTCATATTTAAAAAAATCGGCGATACTCAAGGGGAAAACCAAAATCGTAATAACAAAACACACAAGATTATAGAAAAAGGAGAGAAACAGAAAACAAACAATAACAAATAAAACTTAAGCGTGATCAAAACGAGCCCATTTTCAATAAGAGACAAGATAATATGTTTCCGATACTGCCCCACATGGTGCAGCCGTCTTGTAATTCAAGTCAAAGCTGTGTATTTTAGTTTGTCTGATTTGGGTTTAACGCCACTTTCAACATTGTTTTAGTTATATCGCGGCGGTCAGTTTTAGTGGCGGCGGAAGCCGGAGTAGCCGGAGAGAACCACCGACCTCGGGTAGGTAACTGACAAACCTAATCACGTGCGATGCGAGTTAAAAGCAGCACGTTTTTGTATGGTACAAACCCAGGCGCGAACTCACACCGTATAGTGGATAGACTACAGTGATCTGTAGAGTCAGGTTTAAATCAACTACCTAGACCACTCTCGATCGGCCACCTAGGCCGAGTGGTCTAGGTGTAAGTCTTGCACATCGTTTAAAGCTTCCTCGTCTTACCAGGTTTCCCTAATTGTAAAATTGTAAAAGGTAACGTATGGTGTAAATATTAGGTAAAACTCGCATCATCTAACCGAGTAGATTTCGAAAGATTAAATTTCCACAAGCCTTCTACAAGAATAAAATCGCTTTTAAGTTTTCTTTCGCGGTTCAAGGTTTCCTTGTGAAATTCTTGCTCATTGTTCTATAATTCTGTTTGACTCGTACTTGTTTGTAGCTCAATGTTCAAGGCTTTCTTGTGCAATTTTTGATCACCGTAGGCCGTATTTAACGTTTCAGTAAAATGTGCATGTTGATCATTCAAAGAATGATAATCGTATAAAAAGTCTTCAAGTATGTCTTGTTCAATGTTAATGTTGACCTTAGCCTTGGTAAAGGTTTACAGCTTCACGGAGCAATTATCATTGAACGAAAGTTTATAGGTTTTATGGAAAAGCACTAAATATCTTCAATAGCTTCCCCATGTCCGTTTTACTCATTGATAAAACCATATAGTCTTTCCTTAATATCATGTTTTAACCAGCAATTTGAAACTGAACAGATACAAGCTGCCGAGAAAATGCTCATGTTGTTAACGTTAAATAAGCGTACAGCACATACAATTGGTTTACAAAGAAAAAAGGTTCTAAAAGTGTAAAAAATCTGTCATCATGCTTAATTAAAAAAAAAAAAAACAAATGAAACTTATATTTTGGAATGTTGTCACGAGCTTTCACTGAACTTAGTCAATTGCTATCTTGTTATATAATATTAAAGATAGTGCCAAACAGCTCCACAATATTTCATTTTATTAAACAAAGAAATCAATCTATGTTTTTAAATAATATTGTAAAGCCATTTTAAAGTGAACGTTTAAAAAGGTAAATAGTCAAAGCCTATGCACAAGAAACAGGTGGAAATGAAATTAGTAAAAAATAAGATAATCACCGAGTGAACAAATATTAAAACTAAAATAAAAAAATAAACAAAAACAGTAGATCAAATATAACGCTATCCCTAGTTTGACTTTCTAAATACCGCGGTAGTCTGTGGAGAGGTAAAAACTGAAAATTTTCGGAGCTATCCAAGTTAAACGCCGATAGTAGAAGTGTAAATGCCATCTTTGTGTTGCTGTTCTTTTTGTTTTGGTTTTTAGATATATGAATCTGAAATAAGTTTTTTAAGTGCATGTCTCAAAGAAAACCATGCGAAACTGCAAAAAGTGAACTATATGTAAAATAATTAAAATTTTGTTAAATAAATATCTTGAGCTAAACACAATAAACGCATATTTTTCCTAATTTTTATTGCATGATATGAAAACAGAGATCATTTTTGTATCATGTTGTATGAAATCTAAACATAAATAAGAAAACAATCGTCATATTTCAGCCTTAGATAATTCTGTTAGAGTACATAATGTCTTCATATCAGGTGGTGTTTTTCATTAAGCTAACTTTTCTGGACAAATTTAGCATTAATTACTTAATTTTTGGTCACACTTTTTAAACAGTATCCTGTTAAATATATGAAAACTTGATAAAAATTAATTATGGCTAAAATTGTACAATAAATAACTAATGTCACCATTAGGGTAAAAGATTAACTTTTTTCAAATTTATTTCAAATTTAGGTTGGAATTAATGTGGACATATATGAAAATCCGCCCTACGCAAATTATACAAGAATGAGTAAAATGTGAACTAAAGTTTAGTTTATATGGACTTCAAAAATAGAAATGGCTGTTGAAGATTGGAAGAGCATTCAACAAATTTTACCAGAATAAACAAAAGCCATTCAAGTGAATCTAAAAAGATAAAATAGACATTTTATGAGAGTCCTTTGTAAACCAATTAAAGTGCTAAAGCACCGATAGACAAGTAAAAAAATGAAACATCCCGTTCGATTTAACGCTTCCAATCATATTTTAAATAACACTTTGCTAAAAATTCACAATAGAATTTAAACCTATATATTTATTCCATAATTAAGTCTAAAAACAAATAACCGAAGTTTATAAATGAAAACCAACAAAGTTTGGGAGAGGAAATTGTGAACTTAATAGCATTTCATCCAAATGAGACAAAGTTTTGTGTGAAGTCCTAGTAAATATTACTCATATATGTTCAATATAGTACAAAGTCTTGGGAAATAACTGTTTGTATGCTGTAAAGAACTATTAAAATGTACCAGTGACTAGCTATATACAAAATTACTAATGTTAAATAAATATGGAAAATTTAGGTATGCTTTATGTACATTTCAAGGAGTAACCTCTCATCAGTAGCATTAGAACCGAAACATAATTGTTAATATCATTATATTTCAGTATTTATCATTAGTGCGTCACACAGACGCGCTAAACGACTTTTTAATTCTTACTAGTATTAAACTTTATATAGTACGTTGTAATACATGTACATTTTGTAGCAAGCAAGTGATAAACCATCATAAAATTACGGTACGTTTTATAACCATGAGTATACTATGTTCACACCTTTTAATATACAGCATCCTGTAAGCGTATTTTCCGAACTCCCTATTTCTTCTTTACATCCAGCAGGTGCCTGTACTTTCATTACATCTCCGAACAGCTAATATCTTCTTAACTCCAGTATTTAGTTTCATAAAACACCTCCGTTTCAGAATTTCCTCAACTTTTACCTCAACTCAAAGTCTGACCAATCAAATGACAGCAATTTTAATATTTGAGGAAAAACTCAATTGATTTGAGAGAAATCTCCATTTGAGATATTTTATGAAACTAAAGCCTGAAGGTGCCTATATTTTCATTACATCCTGCAGGTGGACACTCCAGACAGCCTCTATCTTCATTACATCCCGCAGACTGACACTCCGAACAGCCTCCCCGCAGGTCAACACTCCGAACAGACTCTATCTTCTTTTCATCCTGCAGATGGACACTCCGAACAGCCTCTATCTCCCTTATATTCTGCAGATGGACAAAACGAACAACATCTATCTTCATTACATCCTGCAGGTGGACATTCCGAACAGCCTCTACCTTTCTTACATCCTGCAGGTGGACACTCCGAACAGCCCCTATCTTCCCTACATCCTGCAGACGGGCATTCTGAACAGCCTATATCTCCCTTATATCTTGCAGGTGGACACTCCGAACAGCATCTATCTTCCTTACATCCTGCAGGTGGACATTCCGAACAGCCTCTTTCTTCCCTAGATCCTGCAGATGGACATTCCGAACAGCCTCTACCTACCTTCATCCTGCAGGTGGACACTCCGAACAGCCCCAATCTTCCCTACATCCTGCAGATGGACATTCTGAACAGCCTATTTCTCCCTTATATCCTGCAGATGGACACTCCGAACAGCTTCTTTATTCGCTACATCCTGCAGATGGACACTTCGAACAGCGTCTATCTTCCTTACATCCTGCAGACACTCCGAACAGCTTCTATCTTCCTTACAAAATGTAGACGGACACTCCGAACAGCTTCTATCTACCTTACAACCTGCAGATGGACACTCCGAAGAACCTCTATCTTCCTTACAACCTGCAGATGGACATTCCGAAGAACCTCTATCTTCCTAACATACTGCAGATGGACATTCTGAACAGCCTATATCTGCCTTATATCCTGCAGGTGGACACTTCAAACAGCGTCTATCTTCCTTACATCCTGCAGATGGACACTCCGAACAGCTTCTATCTTCCTTACAACCTGCAGATGGACACTCCGAACAGCTTTTATCTTCCTTACAACCTGCAGATGGACACTCCGAAGAACCTCTTTCCTCCTTACAACCTGCAGATGGACACTCCGAAGAACCTCTATCTTACTTACATCCTGTAGATGGACACTCCGAAGGACCTCTATTTTCCTTACATCCTGCAGATGGACACTCCGAACAGCCTCTATCTTCCTTACATCCTGCTATTTCTTAACCCCGGCTACTCTCAGGGTGATCGAGTATTTATACCTTCCGCCCAACAAAAGGACGCCCCTTTAGCAGGGATTTTACCTACAGGCGGAGAAACCAAACGGCCTGTTTCTAAAAGACCGGGGTAAAACATTTGATATTTCTGGTTGTCCAACAACAGAAGTCTGTCTTGCATTTTAGTATATTAAATCTGAGACTACTATAGTACACTAAACGAAATTTGCCATGACGATATATAATTAGATATATTTCATTGTAAAACTTTTGATAGAGTTGGAAATTACGTCTGGTGACTACAATAACACTGTTACTTTGTTATACATGTAGTAGTCTCAGATTTAATCACAAAATAAGCAAGTTAAGTAATGCTTTTAAAAGGGATTAGACTAGAAGATAAAATATTCATGTACCTGTAAATTTATCATTTAAAATTTAAACAAGTTTAATGCTTTTCTTTTAAATTTAAATTAAATAAAAGAAAAATATGCCAAAATACACTGAAAATTGAAATACAATCCCATCAGCTTGTACACATATGTCTTTAATTTCATTAAAATATAAAATTAGCATTGTTTAATTTAATTACATAATAAGGATAAAAGCATTGGGGAGAATAGATATATTTATAGACATATATACATAGAGCATTCATTCAAAATAGTATAAATACAGCAATTCCAGATAAAACCAGCTAGAAATGTCATTGCCACAGCTCCTATTTTAATAATTGAAGTACGCAAAATATCAACTCATTGTATACCAAGGTCATTGGAACCAACAAAATATCTTGCAATGTGCTATTTTTATCAAAATTTATAATTTTTTTTGACATAAAACTGTGACAATTTGGGAAAAGTCACGATAGACGCAACATAACGTACAGTGAACAAAAATGTTGCCAATAGTGTTCTCTAACCCAGTAAGTTTACTTTATTTTTAAAGAAAATCTTTGAACAATTTCAGAACACTTTAAACCGTTTGGATAAAACATGTGAACAAATGCTAAATATATCTAATATGACCCAATATGCAGACATGGACTCTTATCATATAAACATACAAATTTGTACCATGACACAGAATAAAAACACCCTTTAGTGTAATTCAAAGAGACGACTGGCATGAAATTTTCACACAGGTATATATATATTCGACTTAACTTAGTACTCAAAATGTGATATTGAAATCATGAAATACTAAAAAACCTAATATTAAATATTTGTCGTTTTCATGTGACAAATTGAAAAAAGTAAAAAAAAAACAAATCAAAATCCCAATCCAAACAATTCCTGATTGTCCAACATTTAAAAATCCCGATTGTCCAACACAATATTCGTAATCGTCCAAAAATTTATTTTACCTTTATAACTGCAATTTTTAAATGTTGGATACAGACCAGGAAGACACCATTGGAATGAATAAAAAATTACCAAATAACATTGAAATGAATGGAAGAATCCCAAAAGACATTCCGGGACAAAACATCATAACATATTAGGTTCAAAATATTCTAACAAATTGCAATTTCTTCCATCAGACGTCATTTAAATTTAAAATAAATTCTTGAGATTTTCTAAATATTCTATTCATTGTTTTAAGATGGAGATGTGGCTAAAAGAGACACCAAAGATTTCAGGGAAAATACCTCAAAAACCTAACTAATCGCAAAACAAAGTTCCTACTAATATAAGTGTCGCCCTGTACCCATGACCACCTAACATATCGTAGTTAATTGTTCAAACTGACATCTCAGAGGAGCTGCAAAAATTTTGTGAATGGTTATTTAAAGAATTGGTCCGTTGCCAGTTACACATAAGCATAAATGGTAACGAAATGCATTAAACCGTTATAAATAGAAATAATTAAAGGTTTTCTGTCAAGTATTATTCCATTTCGCCAAACGGTTTTAAGGAATTTTTTTAATGTATCAACCGAAAAAAAAGAATCATCCATGGCGGTCATGATTCCAGCCTGATCAAGAAAAATAATGAAATTTTATGAAGAACCTTGCACAGATGCTTCCTGTCAAATATTGTTTCCTTTAACCAGGCAGTTTTAGAGAAGATGTTTTTGTGTATCGGACAACAAGAATAATAAAAAAAACATTTAAGGGCGTCATGTTTTGTCAAATAAGGAGGAAATGGGGAAGCTTCATTTTAAGTCCTATCAAAGGTGCTTCATTTCAAATGTTGTTCCATTTAGCCTTTGGGTTTCAGAAAAGATTTCTAAGTATCAACCAATCAAAAACAAGAATCACCTATAGCGGCCTTGCTTTTTGTCACATCATGATTAAATAAAAGCATGTGGGTGAAAAAATATATTTTTAGACATTTATAGATAGAGCATTCATTCAAAATAGTATAAATACAGCAATTCCAGATAAAACCAGCTAGAAATGTCATTGGTACATCTCCTATTTTTGTATTTGAAGTACGCAAAATATCAACTCATTGTATACCAAGGTCATTGGGACCAACAAGATATCTTGCAATGTGCTATTTTTAGCCAAATTCATAATTTTTTTATCCCATAAAAATGTGAAAATTTGGGAAAAGTCATGACTGACGCAACATAACAGACAGTGAACAAAAACGTTGCCATAAGTGACCTCAAACCCAGTAAAGTGAACAACCTGTGAACAATTACCAAATATAAATGTACATAATATGACCCAGTATGTAGACATGGACTCTTATCTTGTATACATATAAAATTGAATTAAGACACAGAATACAAACATCCTTCAGTCTCGATGGTGTAATTCAAAGAGACGACTGGTCTCATACAGGTATATATGTGACTTAACTTAGAGCTTGATATTGAAATTATGAAATAAAAAAACCCAAATATCAAATATTTGTCGTTAAAAAAAAGTCCAAAAGACATTTCAGGACAAAAATCCTAACATATTAGGTTCTTAAGATTCTATCAAAGCGCAATTTCTTCCACCAGAATTTAAATTTAAAATCAATTCTTATGATTTTCTAAATATTCTGTTCATTTTTTAAGATGCGAATGACCTAACGGTCAATGGCTTGATTGACCAATCATTTGACCCTTCCAGACCTTGGAGACCGCGTCGGTGGTGTAATGGTTAGCGTGGTCACCTCGAGTGCGGAAGGTCGTGGGTTCGATCCCCGGCCAGGTCTAACCAAAGCAGTGTTCATTCATCATTATCATTCATTAATATGCTCTCGTCCTGAATATGCATGAAATATTTGCTGCTGGACGTTAAGCAACATTAAATTAATCAGTCAATCAATCCAGGACCTTAGAAGTAGTCATTGACTCTAGGTCATTCACACGGGGGTGTCTACGGCGTTTCTTCAGATTCTAACTCCACGAGATATCAGTAAACGGGAGCAAGATGAAAATATGATTTTAATCATATTGGTGTCACCCAGTACCAATTACAACCAAACAACACTTAGTTAATTTCTTTAACTGATAGGAACTATGCTAATCTCAGTGTAGCTGCGAAAATTTTGTGACTGGTTATATTAAGCTTGCTATGTTGATTTATGTACACCAAACGAAATTTGCCACGACTTAAGTCAAAATATATCAAAAGTTCAGCTAAAAAGTATATCTTGTTATGTATCGTTGGAATTCAAATTTTTTGCCGCAACTCATCCTGCAGTTAAAATTTAAGTTTTCTTCAGTACAGAAAATGTCCTATTACCCATCTATGTTAAATTTTTGACATTGAAGAAAACTATCTCAAAATGGCATGTTTTCACAAAAAAATTTCGCAATTCAGTGTGATAGCTAGAATATAATTCAACTATATTGTTATAATTTCATCTTTATCTGTCATAAAACCCCAGAAAATAAAAATTTATCATGTCTTGTTACCCAAGACCATTGGTTTATTGCACCCATAAAATAAAGCAAATTTACAAAGTCGAAAAAATTAACATGATACCCTATGGGGAAATTTTTCATTTCAAGTTAAAATGAAATTTGAACTACAGCTTCAGCTGCGGCAAAAAATTAAAATTCCAACGATATATAATATGACATATTTTATTGTAAAACTTTTGCTACCGATTCACTTTAGTTGTGGCAAAATTTGTTTGGTGTACTATAGTCGAATTGGTCCCGTGCAAGCAACACATAACACCACTCTAAGCACAAATGGTCGCCGAAATCCAGTTTAAAAAATATAAATAAAAATATAAATAAAGGGTCTCCCATACCGTCAAGTATTATTCCATTTGGCCAAACGGTTTTAAGGAATTTTTAAATGTACCAACAGATCAGAAACAAGAATCATCAATGGCGGCCTTGATTCTAGTCTGATCTAGAAGAAATGAAGAAACTTTATGAAGAATCTTGCACAGATGCTTCCTGTCAAATATTGTTTCATTTAACCAAGCAGTTTCTGAGGAGAAGATGTTTTTATGTATTAGCCAACCAGAACGAAAAAAAAACCATTTCAGGGCGTCATATTTTGTCAAACCAGGAGGAAATGAGGAAGCTTCATTTAAGTCCTTTCAAAGGTGTTTCATTTCAAATATTGTTCCATTTGGCCATTGGGTTTCAGAGAAGGTTTTTAAGTATCAAACAATCAGAAACAAGAACCACCCACGGCGGCTATGCTTTTTGCCTGATCATGACTGTATAATGAAACTTTTAAAAGACCTTGCATAGATCATCCTTATTAATATTGTTCAATTCGTCCAAGTCGTTTTAGAGGTGTAAATCTTTCATGTTTCATCCAGTCAGAAACAATAATCGCGTTTCTGCTAATTATGCATGACAAACTGTTGGGTTTGCGTTCCAGTTAATCATGCATGGCAAACGGTTGGGTTTGCGTTCCATTTAATCATCCATGGCAAACTGTTAGATTTGCGTTCCAGTTAATCATGAAAACAATCTGTTGGTATTGCGTTCCAGTTAATCATGCATGACAAACTTTTGGGTTTGCGTTCCAGTTAATCATGCATGGTGATCTGTTGGTATTGCGTTCCAGTTAATCATGCATGACAAACTGTTGGGTTTGCGTTTCTGTTAATCATGCATGACAAACTGTTGGGTTTACGTTCCTGTTAATCATGCATGACAAACGGTTGGGTTTGCATTCCAATTAATCATGCATGACAATCTGTTGGTATTGCGATCCAGTTAATCATGCATGACAAACTGTTGGGTTAGCGTTCCAGTTAATCATGCATGGTAATCTGTTGGTATTGCATTCCAGTTATTCATGCATGACAAACTGTTGGGTTTGCGTTTCTGTTAATCATGCATGACAAACTGTTGGGTTTGCATTCCTGTTAATCATGCATGACAAACTGTTGGGTTTGCATTCCAATTAATCATTCATGACAAACGGTTGGGTTTGCGTTTCAGTTAATCATGCATGTTTATCTGTTGGTTTTGCGTTCCAGTTAATCATGCATGACAAACTGTTGGGTTTGCGTTCCAGCTTTCCGTAAAGCCAATACAATGAGACAACAAAAGACACGTACATATTGCTTCACGGGGATACAAACAGAAAAAAATCATCCCGGCAGTTTTTTTTTAAATCTTAGTGGTGCTTGGATCAACTATCCCGGTCAAAAGTTAATAAGGATTAATAGGAAAACGATGACATTGTGATGGAATATCGCCATCGCTGTAGCAGAGTTTAATAAGCTTTATAAGATTTGGCTTTATGCATTAACTATTAAAATTGGGATAGTAAATTTTTGTTGAAAAATCTGTCAAATTTCGACAAATTTTAATTCTTAACAAGTTCACTCATCTCCTTGATGATTGTGGTAGTCGGCCCACCATTCCTATTGTACGATAATACGGACACCAAATATTCCGACCGGATGCTTGGCTTCCCAGTTACCATTTTAATAATTTCTAATAATCAAAAAGTCCGACTGTTCGAAGAAATATAGTCTGAAGGGTCGTTGGACCGAAAGATTGACCTTATAGTCCGCACACGTTGCAGATATCTGTTATTAAAGAGCGATACAGACAACAAATTATTATTACTTGCATGGTTGAATGATGGAATTTTGCTTAACGTCCAAGGGCAAATATTTCATGCATATTCAAGACGAGAGCATATTAATGAATATTGATGATGAATAAACCCTGTTTACTAGACCGACACGCTCGTGCTAGCTCACTTAAGCAACAGACCACAGGAAGATATGCCACTTTACCCAGACACATTATTCTGACTCTTGGTCGACAACTCTTTGCCTTTACTCCTAAAATGCTGCGTGTTTGGCGGAGAAGCAGCAAATACCAATTTTGATGTCCTTGTATTGACCCGGTTGGGAATAGAACCCACGAATATCCCAACTCGAGGCGAGCACGCTTACCATTACACCATCGACCCGGTCATTTTTACTTGATAAATGTACTGAACTGGCAAACCAAAAGATCAAAAGTCAATAAAAGTGTATAGTCATTTACTCTATATTCAAAGCTATTAAATTCTATAAATTCTATATCAATAAAAGTAAAGCGAGAGATTGTCTGAAGATTAGAAGATAATTCTTAAAGGCTATATAGAAAATATTATTAATACCAAATGTTAAGTTTTTCTGATATAAATTGTTTGTTTAAATTTGCACCTATATATGATGGGCGATTTTAAATGCCAGAATCTGCAGTTGTTAGGAACACTGTAGTATCAACAAAATTCTCATTTGCTATAAAATCATAAATTGTATTAAAAACATCTGCAAAGTATGAATCATAAATTTTACCAAAACATCTGCAAGTATGAAGGAAATGTCTTAAACCATAAATTTACCAAAGCATCTCCATTATGACGGAAATGACTCAAATCAAAAATTGTACCAAAACATCTGCAAGTATGAAGGAAATGACCTAAATGATAAATTGTACCCAAACATCTGCAAGTATGAAGGAACTGATGCAAGTATGAAGGAACTGACCTTAATCATAAATTGTACCAAAATATCTGCAAGTCTGAAGATGGGAAGACATGGAGTTAATGATAAGGACCAGGAGAAGTTCTGAAAGTTTTAGGTCTGGAGTTTTCCACATGCGAAATCCATCTCCTGTGACGAGCAATTAAACGACAAGTGTAGGATTGTTCAGTGCAGACAAGTACGGTTACATTGTAATATTTTAGCCCCTTCTTATTACCAACATTTCCCCTAAAAGTTCACGGGGGTGGGGCTATTTAATTAAGCTTTTTTGAGAGACATTTTAACCAATGACGTTTCAAAATATATTTCAAAACTGATTAAAAACTTCAAAATGCTTAGAATATTTATTTACCGACAAATGTACAAAAGTACCAGTAATAGACGTCGAAGCTGGTAACAAATATTGAATTGAATTGAATTGAAAAAAAGAGAATATACGGTTCATTACATAAACATTTTTGGGATAACAGCGGACAGATAAACCTATAATGAGTTTATATATTTTGCTGTAGATAAAGGCTTTGTATATATTTTAATGAAAATTAAGTTCTCGTCAAAGAAATAAATCATTGAAAAATCGATAAAAACCTTTAAGCACAAACCTCACAATAAGAATTCAGAAAATGTAAAAAGTAAAAAAAAATACCACAACAATTGCCCCATTCACTTACCAAAAACGGATAACCTATACACGAACACAAACAAAAAAACATTGTATGGACCTGATCGTTTGACTTGATACAGGCAAAGAACATTATATTGACTAGATCGCCTGACTTGATACAGGCAAAGAACATTATATGATCATTAAATGGAATAGATCGCCCAACTTGGTACAGGAGAACATTATATGGACTAAATCGCCCGACTTGAGACAGGCAAAGAACATTATATGGACTACATCGTCTGACTTGGTACAGGAGAACATTATATGGACTAGATCGCCTGGCTTGGTACAGGACGGAATGTGGCGGGGTCAAACTTGTGCATCGAATACCAAATATCTCCTTGCCTTTCTATGGCAAAGGGCAGATATGGAGTAAATGTCAAGGAGACAGCGCCACATCGTATCTAGCAGTCACCAAAAAGTTCAAAATCTAGTGCTCTCTACAAGGCCTTCAACAAAGCTGGAAATACATACCTTTCGGGGATCTCTAATGACCAAGATTTTACAACAAACGACAGCCAAAATACCCAAATGGTAATTTATATAACAATAATTGTGAAATAATAATAATAATAATGGTGTGAGCACACAATAAAATGACCACGTTTCCTGACTAGATATATATGATGGCAAGTTAAAACTATATTAAAAGATCTGAACAGCACATCTCTCAACAAGATGACCACGGAATAGAAATAATTCAGACGCTTCGATAGTAATATCTGTGGTTAATCTGTTTTCTTTGGGTGGTTATATGATAGTAATATCTGTCGGTTGAGTGGTTATATTAATCAGAGGTAAAGCCAAAAAAGGGTTTTATTGTCAATGTGTATCTTTGTATGTAAATTTTTATTATCGACAGAAAGAACCGTTGTGACTAAATAGGTAAAACATAATCGTTTATAAGAAAATAGACGTTTACGACGTTTGTTTACATCATTTGATAAAGTTTTCTCTTAGGTCATTAATTTAAATAAAATACTTTTTGCTAGACACATTATATATACAGAGAAGATGATGATTTGTTTTTCAACGTACATGTCCTCATAAGTCCGGTACATTATTAAAAAGGTTTTTATTAATGCAAGGTTACACCCATGCACGTTGAAAACCCCGTTTGCAGATTTAGAAAATGATTAGGGTTTCATCGCTCCTAAAGGCTTAATATTAGAAATTAAAGATATGCCGAAAAGAAGAAAACCTTTTTCTCATTCAGATTTTTTTTTACAAATTCATGTACGTTCTTCTTTACCAGTGGCAGGCGAAAGTGGTTCCCTTTTCTGTTTCGATACTCATTTTTGTTTAATTTTAATATTCGCATCCTAAATTTAAAGAATAAAGGTCATTTGCCCTTAAACAACAAATAACGTTTTATTCTTTATACAGCCGATGTAAATTGATAGATTATTGTTTTAAAAGATAGTGGCCGATTTCTCGATGAAATTATTACTAGAAAGCTAAAATCTTCATTTTCAACCGTTTAAATATTTTTAAGTTTGTTGAAGTTTTCACTTTAATTATATGATACAAGTACTTAAAATCCATCAATAATTTTTTAAATGTCCTAAATGCTCTTGAACTACTTTTTACGGATTAATATTTTAAAAATAACATCACCCTTCTGTCATTAAGGTGGTAAGTAATTCAAATTTAATTCATTTAATAGATACAGGTTGAAATTTCAGCCATGTTGCTGTTGTTTATAACATCACAAAAGTTTGATGTCACCTGATATACATTTATAAACGGACACTGACGCCTATAAAATAGTGTCCCATTTCTTAAAGATATCCGTCAAAATTTAGAGGTCGTTATATGTCCTTCAAAACTAATTCACTTTAATCTTTACAGATGAATAACAGGATCGCAACAAACAGTACATGACAAAAGAAACCTTTTTTAGCAAACAAGGACGGTATAACCATGTGTAAATCAAAACTTACTAGCAGACAAAGTGCCGAAAATTGTAATTAAAAAATTAATATGATCTTCCTTAATTTCAGGAGAGAAAAAAATGCCTCGTTCCATCCACGATTTAAGCCATCATGTCCTTCTTAACCTAAATCCTAGGTCATTCTACGACCAAACGCATTATGTGTTGTTACTGGAGTTACAAGTTATATACGACCGGCCAAAATAATTAAAGTTTCTTTATAAAGAGTGAGAAACCACTTGACCTCACCCGTTCTCTTTTTGTAGAGGTCCGTGTTTTTTTTTTTAATTTTCTTTTTGTGTATTCCGTCGTATTTTGTCATTGACTCTCTTGATGAACATTTTATCTTTCAGTCACATTCTTTTACCTATGCTTTCAGGTAGAATCGATAGATCATGTGTTTACATGATAAAATTCCTCTTGGCAATGGTCCGTCTCTTGCATATCTATACAGATTTTGTCTAATATGATTCAGTTCATGACAAAAAACGAAAATATGCTTTTGGTGTAGAGTGCAGATTTTTAAATAAAAAACTCTGATTATTTATTAGAATATTATCCTGTGTAAATTAGTGAATAAATGATTATACAGAAAGTAAATAATTTATAACACGGTGAAACTACATGTATTGAGCTGAATCAAGTTGATACTACATGTATTGAGCTGATTCAAGTTGATACTCCATGTATGGGACTGATATATGTATTGAACCGATTCAAGGTTATACTACATGTACATGTATTGATCTGATTCAAGTTGATACTACATGTATTAACTGATTTAAGGTGTTACTACATGTATTAGGCTGATTCAATGTAATTCTACATGCAATAAGCGGATTCAAGGTGATACTTCATCCATTGAGCTGAAACAAAATGACACTACTTGCACATGCCCGCCCGTAGGCATGATGTTGTATGGGAAAATTTTTACATCGAAATGAGAAGCTGGGGCCATGTGGTCGGTTACACCCCCCCCCCAAAGCATTGGATTATTTGATGTGAATTATCTAATCTCGCAATTTGCAGACACTATATCTTTTTAGAAAAACGTCAATTGGAAAAAATAAAATAGTTATTATTGACTTTGATGGTCATTGTGCAAAAACAATCTCGACTTTAATATTAAGTTAATGTTTAATCACATTTAGTGCTTCACGGTTGATTTTCAAGGGAGGTTGGTCTGAATCCAACGACACCCTCCCCACCCTTGCTACGGGTATGTTGCATTAAATTTATTCTAGATTCCTTGTTGACACAAGTTGACACAAGATAATACTTCATGTATTCTGTTAACACAAGATGATGCCAGAGGTTGGTACTCATGATATCTCTTGTTGTATTCACAATTATCTGAGTACTGTGTATCGACCTCAAGGGTTAAATATAATACAGTTGGTTTTAAAGGCTTGTTTAACGTCGTTTTGTCACAAGGATGTCCAAGGTAAGGAAAGGGCGATAGGTGACAATCATGATAAATCCCGCCACAACTTTATGTGCCTGTTTATAGTTGTTGATCTGTGTCCATTGTTGAAAGCCTTAAAGGAATTTGTAGCTGTTGCGTTGTTTGGAATAAGATCTTTTTGAATAGCCTTTTTCATAGATAATCATTTTAAATTTAATTAATTTCACCGACTATTGTTGCATTTGAATATCCTGGCATTTTATAATTTTATATGGGTGGGGTGGGGGGTAGAGCTTGCCTTACTGTGCGGATCTTTGTACTTTGTTGGAGACCTTAAGGTAACATGTGAATGTTGGTGATTTATACTTTTTGGGGTGACCGTGTTATACACATACCACATCTTCTATTTCTACATTGTAAGCAGACTACCAATTAATCTGTATAAAGTTTGATTTAACTTTTACACTTTAAACATTTACTGGGATGAACAATTTTAGAAAGTTATACCCCTGAGAACTTTTAAAATTTTCGGTGGACACTAGAACAGTTTCGTTGTTTATTTGTACATGTACAGGATCCATATTGTTATAAATCTATACATTTTAAGAAATAATTTTCTATCATTTGTCTGATAATTAATGACCTATGCTCTGTTATTGTACCCCTGGCATGCATTGGTCAACAATACCAGTACAACACCTTCATGGATCACCTAAAGGACACAGTATTACACCTTTGAGTTAGGTAAACATGTGAATTCAAATCACGGAATATGGTCTTTTATGTTCATTTAGAACAGCATTCATCATATTCTCTTTGAAAAAATCACTAATTATTTAGAAAATAATTCGATAATAAGAAATTGAGTAATTTTTCTTTTATATAGAGGATTATGACATTTTCGTTGGGATCGTGAATTACCTTTGTTCGTCGTTCAGGGTGACCTCTAATATTTATATTTACATTTAATAGATTTAAAAAGAATGCTGTCTCATTACTACCCACTTGGTATGTCTTGTTAAATAGTATAATAAAACAGTTCTGTGGGGAACACCTTTGTGGCGTAACTATGAAAAATAACAGGGTTATAAGTTCAAAAATAACATCGTGTATAGCGATTGAATAATGTAACCTAAAATTTAGAATAGATTTGGACTGCGGACTGCTGGCATGCAGATATGTTTCTGAACACCATTATGCTTTTAACTTTACACTAGTATATATTAAAATAAAATCACCATCTTATCCGGAATTTGTTTTTGTTAATTAAATTCGTGTGGCTCACTTGTATTATTAGACAAAACGTAAATGGAAATAAAATGAGGAATTTTATTCAATCAGATTTTACCAGAATTGATTATTGATAAAGTTTACGTAAGTTTATTCGGGTCATTATTGTGACGCAGAATTGTGGACTCGGTTGAAAAGTTAAGAAAAATATCTACTTTACACTCCTGTCTCGTGTTGGAATCTGGTGACAGTCAAAATTATGTGAGGTTAAGAAAAAATTTTTCAAATCAGTTGAAAATCATCAAGACAAAAGTAGTTGCGACCAATCAATAACATTTCAGCTCCTTAAAATAGAACGTTTAATTGGATCTTAATTGCAAGTGAAAGTAGCGTCTATAGAAAACTCATACTACAAGAAACCCGTTATTACTTGAACTCATCTTGTTGTTTCACTTTTGTGTCAAAGCGTTATAAATACATCTTGGATCATGAATCTTGAAATAACATGACAGGTGTCATGCCCCGTGGGAGTTAACAAAAAGAGAAAGTTATTTTTAAACTAAGAATCTAATCTGAAACAAACTATAAATTGCACAAAGAGAAATAATTTGCAGTCAGTTTGTCATCGCAGTAATTTGTCTTGTGACGATGCAACACATATGGTTTGAAATAATATTTTTTTATATTCTACCCAAGTGAATTTAAGTTTTGAGCAAGGAATATTGTAAATGTTTATTTTGATAGAATTGAAATCGTACAAATAAAGTGATTATTGGTTTTCAGCTCAATTGTGTAAAAATAAGTAGGACATAGGTTTTGTGAAAAGATAATTTTCCTGATTACACTGTGGCTGATTATGCTTTGAAAACCAGACAGCCATGCCAAATCTTTGTGCATTTCAAATTTTAAGCAATTGAAGTTTACCAGTATCCTTTACTACAAATCAATAAATGTAAACAGTTCGCAACAGAAAAATTCTTAAAACTGGAATATATTGCAAAATTTTGACACCATCAGTTTGGGCAGATATCCCCATGCACATTTTTTTTATAAGGCTTCAATTATTCTAAATGTGCAATGGATGCTAATTCTAACAGGAAAAAGTTCAAACGTTTCAATAAGATAACTGGAAAAATCCGTATGACCTTTTAGAAGGTAAATTGGAAATTTGATTTTTAATCACTATGTTATTTCAGATCTAAGTGTCGAATTATTTTTCTTGTTATACAGCACTTCTTTTACAAATGCAATGGATTTAGTAGGTAAATATTAAAGTTGGATAAATGGAGAATTACACATTGTTTGCAATTGATAAACGTATAAACACTCTCGAAAGTTAAATCTTCAGATTTCGAGCCTTGGCGAAAAATTTGAAGGTTTAACTATAGAGATTGAAACAATACGATTATAAAAGGATGACTGTGATTTTTCAATTTTGGGAGTGAGGTTAACTGAAAATTTCTGCCAAGTCGTCGTCAAAGTCTGCTGAACTGCACGTGGCGTTGAGGACCATTTTTTTACAACCGGTGGCGAGGAGTGAAATTGCATCACGATTAGGGAAAAACTTTAATTTAATCGGATATTTGAACAAATTCAACAAAGAAAGACAATATACCAAGGCAAAACAAATAAAAGTCAATAGGGATTTAGTTAGTGTCAACGAATTTCGTTTAATTATTCGGGTGAATTTTATACTGTACATGTGAAAAGCCGTATTCACAATCGCTGCTATATTTTTTTTCATTTTCTCCTTTGGAAAATTGAAAAGAAACAAACTTATTCCCCAATCGCCTCCATGCAACTTTCAAGATCCCATTTGTGTTTTCTAATGGAAAATATTATAGCATTTATTCGAAAATCAACCTGGAAATGTTAAGTTTTAAATTAATATAAACGTAAAATTATACATGAGAACTATGGTAAAACACTCACACATAAACAAACATAACTATCGTATGAAGATTAAGTTATTTTGCTTAGTCAGACTAAGACTTATATCAAACGATGGATACTGCCAAGCACCCAGATAACTTATTCAGGACTAATATTTTATTCAGTAATTTCATCTGATATCGGAGAAGAGATTCTCTGGAACCGCAATAAGATAATATCACTTGGAAATAAGTATAATATACAATTGAATTACTGGTAACATTATAACTATGTATACTATAACCTGTATCCTTCAAACCAAAGCAGACATTCACTCGCATTACAGATGGTAAAACTATACATTCAGATATAAGATAACACACTGTTATTAATGTAACACTCTTCCATTGGCGTCAATAACATCTTCCTTCATTTTTTCACCTTAATTAAACAACACATCTGATTTTGCTGACAATATATAATCCATTTATATCCAAAAAGTAGTCTGTTTAACAGAGACCGGTCGGGTGCAGCATGATTACGTTTTCATATTTACCAACATGAAGATGGCTGCTTCCCGTAAAAATCTATGCAAAACCACTTTCATAAAACAAACAAATATATTAAAATGCCTCTCCAAAGGGTGAGTCCATAGTTAAATTATTTTATTTGATCCTTATTACTTCAAAAGTTTCGGCCATTTAAATACTGAAGAATGTTTATACGTCCAAAACGTCTGGAGTAAGTAGGATCAAACAAATATGAAGAAAGCTATCCAAAATAAATACATTACAAACAGCCAAACATCTACAGGTTAAAGTAGGTCTACTACAATTGCACGCGTTATAAAAAGCAAAATGTCATGTCATTTAGGTGCATTTATTATCCAGTTGAGCTTGCGAGAATAAAATACAAAGCACATTTATTTACCTAAAGGTTCCTGACTTAATATAAAAAATAGGAGATATGGAATAATTGTCCATAAGACAGTCATCCACTAAAAATGACGCTTGAAATTAGACTTTTACAGGCCCCATTACGGTCTTCAATAATGAACTGGCGTCCATTCCATAACAAAAGTTGTAAAGGACCCCTAAAATACAAAATGTGAAACTATTCATAAACACGACAATCGATCTAATCTATTGAAAAAATGGTGAATGAATAACAATAAATGACTTTTAAAACAACGGCAACCACTGGACTACAGGTTTGGCTTGGGACAGACAGATTAAGAAGTGGCGGGGTTTGTGAGCGCTCAACCTTCCCCTAACCTAGGACAGTGGTGTGACAAACAGCAATGAAAACACTCGATAAAATCGGTTTAAATGGATTAAACACTAGATATCGATATTGAAAACTGACAACAAATAAAATTAAAAGTAATACGTGATGCTACAAATGGATCGACCTCTAAGGAGTACTCGCAGTTTTTGTCTGCAAGTTCAAAATCCAAAAGCAAACTACCAGGAAACCAAGTTCTCCTTAGCTATAGTATCACTGAGAACACATCCAATAATTTGATTAAGGGCTCATTTATACTTCCAAAGCGATCGTCGCGCAACTGAAGCGCGACAGTCGCGAGACGTCGTGCGGCGTCGCGCGAAAATCGCTGGGTGTTTATACTTTTCGTAGTTAGTTTTAACTTTTAATCTTAGGCAAAATCGCACGACATCGTGCGGTAGTAAATAGTATAAATGAGCCCTTAGTGTTTAAATATCATATGACGTCGTCAACGAAAACATGAGACTGTGCAAATGCTAATTTAAAAATATAATAACAGGAAGTAGAAAATGTTAAAACAAATATAAACTGTTTAGTTAAGTATTGAGCTATTAAAAAGAAAGTCAATATTAGTACCAATAAAAACTATACCCTGATTTTCATCTGATGATTGTAAGTACATCCAAATTTTGATACCAAATCTATATATTAATGAAAGAATTTAGTGAATGTTTTTAAAATCTGAACTTCGCTCCAATTACGGGCATATCGAACAAGCTGAGAAATATTTACACCGTATCAAGGAGTCAAAGGAACATCCCCGTCAAGGAAGGTGACATTAACAATTGAGAATGAGAAATCGTTCCTTGTCCAGTTGTCAGACTTGTCTGACATGAAATTTATCTAGCAATGTTTTACAGAAATTTGCTGCATTTGATAAAATTCTAAAACACTGAAAATACGGAAAGGCCTTG
>JAULBM010298640.1:0-15019 GCA_032357055.1 Geukensia granosissima | reverse complement strand
ACAAAACAGAGGTGAACTAAGGCTTTTAATTTTTCTTTGAGTTTTGAATGTGGAATAGTAGTATAGAGGGTGGAAAATAAGAAAATTGGGAGTTTAGAATTCAAAACGCATTATATTATATTATGGATATTCTAAAAATACTTCTTGGACAGAACGTACTGACGATTTGCATGGATGTACTTCTTTTTTAAAGAATGACTGTTTTCATTGAAATAGTCGCATTTGAAATTGTCATTCATCGTCGGCAAAATAATTCCTATCACAAGACTACTCACAAATCTTCAAAACATGTAGAGATTGTTGTTTTTACCTAAACATGGATCCCAAAACTTATGTTCCAAGTTGACGTGAACTGGTGGTTTCGGGTAAGACTGTGGACTGTTGTGATGTTATTAGAAAATGGAATAACGATTCTAAACCACATTTATTTGTTATTTCAAGGAATAATACATCAGTAAGCCTTATGAATTTACATTATTAATTTCATACTTTGCAGTGTATACATGGTGTGATCCCCTCGACATACGCCCCATTTCTCTTTTGTTTCATGATAAGTCAAGAGTAGAAATACATATAGCCTATGTTGTGCGAAATAAAAATAATAATCAATCAACTATTTTATTTAACAGAAGTTACTCCTTAGCTTCAACATAGTCGGTACATTATTTATAGAAAGAAACATAATCTATATTGTTTGATGGATATATAGTGTTTACATCAAACAAATGAGAAGACCAAAGCAACAAGAAAAAACCGAAAGAAGGATAGAATCAACTTTTGTTTTAACAATTTAAATTTCAGCTATAAATAACTTAAACAAAATGATAAATTTGAAATAAAATGAATTATTTTCAGCCAAAATATTAGTCACGATTTCCATTATCGAGATTTTAATATTTATGGGCTATCATGTTAGAATTGGATATAAATACGGTTCGTAACTAATAGAATATTTTTTTAAATACGGTTTGTTAGAAATATAAATGGGAGACCTAAATCTGATTAGCTGAGAAATATTATCAAAATCATTAAGAAAATTAATGATTACAGATCTTAATATAATTATGTTTTGAGAAACATAGCTGCACACATTTCAAGTCTAAATTTATATTTTATAATTATTACACGTGTAGACGATTATCTACTTATAGTAGTAACAACAGAGAGTAAATAAGTGGGAAATTATTTTAAGATTTTATCAAGTTCATTTTATCAATATTCATAAAAGAACTATCAGTGGCGATTCATGTCAAAATTTCGATGGTTTCATCTAGATGGAAATTAAAAGCATCTAGATGGTTTGGTAATACATCTAGATACTTGTTTAAAGCATCTAGATATAATGAAATTCCATCTGGATACTTTATTTTCCATCTAGATGCATTTCTATCTAGATGGTTATTTAAATCATCTAGATGCTTTTTAAAACACCTTAACTTTGTGAAAACATCTAGATGCTGAAAATAGTTAAAATAGCCAATCAAATATCGTTTCATTCTCGCGAGAAAGTTTCTCAAGATCTGCCGGGATGTAAAATCGCAGCTGATTGGTTATAATAAAAACATTTCCATCTAGATGGTTTTCAAAAGCATCTACATGCATTTTCGTAAATGTTTATCTAGATGCAAATAAATTACATCTAGATGAATTCAAAAGCATCTAGATGATTTACGTGTATATCTAGATGCTTTAAACAAGCATCTAGATGCGTTACCAAATCATCTAGATGCTTTTAATTTCCATCTAGATGAAAAAACCATCTAGATGAAACCATCGCAATTTTGACATGAACCGCCACTGATATTCTTTTGATGGTATAATTAAACTCAAATCCACCGGACGTGTTTTGATTTAAGTCTTAGTTAAAGAGAACCAGGTATGTTTTCAAATGGTCCAAGTCAGTAACCTGGTTGGGGTCCAACGGCCCCCCCCCCCCAAGAAGCTCATAGAAATTAGGAAATTCAGGACTAAAAAATTATTTTTTTCTTTTTAGGGGGGGCGCCGGGTGCGCCCCCACCTGAATCCGCCCCTATACAGTTTGATCTCTGTACATCTTGTTGTCTCTTGTATTTGTCTGCGTAGTATGTATCGATTTCATTCATTTTTTTAAAATTTATAATCATGCAGCATATTTTTAAAGTTTGTTTATGTCGATTTGTCACAAGTCACAAGTCTGGCACCTATAATCCAGTAGATGTCATTTTAGTTATTATTTTTAAGTGATACTTGTTTTACATTCTTTAATTATTTGGCCGATAGTTGTTACATTTGAATACCACCACTTGTTATTTTTTAACCTTTACAGCTTGCCTTATGGGGTGGATTTGTGTCGCTTAGGGCAACCTGAAGATGTCTGTAATTTATAATGTACCTGGGAGATTCAGTATTGGCAGATTGTAGTATTGTCTATACTCTTAGACAAAAAACAACACAACGCAAATATGATCAAATATAAATTTGCCCACATCCCGTCGAACGGGATCTAGACGGTGCCGACAGATGGACGCTGTCTATGTATCTAATTCACAGTATATATTTTACAACACATTACTAAAACATTCATTTAAACAAAATATCCATCAAGTTATATTTGTTATCATAATTCAAAATCATATCAGCTAAATACCCCTCACTGAAAGGCAAGGCCGTCCAGGAAAAACCATTAATAAAAAAAACGTTTAAATGTTATTACCATGGAAACTTGTGTTCAACTCCAGTGCTCAGCCTAACTCGGGATATATGGTGTCGAACCTCACCATGCTAATCATGATAGATGCAAAATAACCAAATTAAAAAATAAAAATATTCCCTTTATTTTTTAGGAAAAACTTGACAGTATAAACGACGGCTAGAAAGTGATTACTGTCTGTAAACCTTACTTCGTAGAATGGCTTTTAGAAATTTCAACCCTTTATCTTAGGAATATTTTACTATTTTTTTGTTTAGATGTAGAACCCAGTATAAGTCGTCCAATAAAATATAAAAATAAAGTACCACCCTCACCAGATACTTTTCAGGCACATAAAAACTGTTTTGTGTGGGGAATTTCCAATTGTAGTTTTTTTGTCTGCTGAAATACTAAATTTTCAAAATGGGAATTATATCAACCATTTACTGTATCAAGTTGCATTGAGACGAGAAATAAATTTTACAAGTACATTTTAAATTATATGTTACTCAATAGATATTGTACGCCAAGAGAGTTATTTCCCTTTTACATTGTAAATCACACAAGACTTTTGTTGACTCTTTTCTTATTCACAAGGTTCATTAAACATTGACAAAACATGAGAGTAGTGTTCTTTATGCAAAATTTTATTGAGATTAAAAAATTAAGACCATTTACTTTTTAAAAAAAGCCTTCCACGAAGTGAGAGACAGTAGATCGAGTGCGCCTCGCTATATATAGCTATGAAAATAAATCCGTTTTCTGATTGGACAACGAATAACCTTATCTTCCGAATATTAATGAGTGCCTATTATATGCCTTTGGTTTGGCTGGTTGTCTCATTGACACATAAAAATATTGTGTATATGTGTCTCTGGTTCATGATGTACGTCCCTGCTGTTAATTTAGTTGGGAAATGAGAAAGAAACATCAGGGACTTGTAATAATCTGTTACACGTGTTTCAGTTAATTATGCAAAAAAACCGCTCCATATAACACGGAAATATTCGGTAATAATCGGAAACACACCGGAAAAATAGTTGTCCAACGTGGTTCAATTCGCGCTAAAAACATGTCGTCTCTCAGCACCAACGATTCAGACAGCAGACGGAAGGAAGAGGAAATGATAGAGAACGATACAAATGACGACAGTGAAGCGCAAGTAGACCTTCTGGTATGTATTATTGAAATTTCGACGAAAAACTTGACTTAAACGAAGAAACTTAACGAAACATGATTTTTGTTCCGTCAAGCATAAAAACAACAATAACAATGATGACACGTGTTCCAGAAGAAAGCTAAGTTTTGGGGAAACTGATCTACCTACGTCGATTTATTTGCATTATACAGTTATCTAAACTATAGTATACTTAAACTCTGTAGATTTTTGTACCATTCTTCTATTGTTTTTTATGTTGTCGGAGATGTTGTCAAGTTTTGAGGTCTAGGCCAAATAAGGACAGGTAAACATTGCATCATCTGTTGATACTTCGTTCGAACGCAATTATGTCAACATTGTCATTATTTTTTCATTCATAAATACACACCCTGTTTTGAGTCTTGTGTTTACAAGTTTGCAAGGTAACAATTCAAAAGGCAATATCATAGTCTGTCATAGTCATTGGTAACAGGGAAAGTGATCTATTGATTTGTAAGTACAGTTTCAAATTTTGTTTGAAACTTGGATGCTTGAGGTTATGTTAAATAGTTATAATTCCAATCTAAGATAGTTCATGTACTAAATTTAAAAAAATTGTATAGTTATCACTGGTTGACCTATGTCCAGAGATCTATACATGTAGCTTTCTCATTTTTAAAGTTATGGTAAATCCAGCACAAGTAAAATAATTGAACATAAATTAATGTTATCATGGTAACAGTTTACCAAGTTCTAATGGATTATGTTCTGAAGAATTTTGGCAGTTTAACAAAGTTATTTATATGACATCCCTCTCTGATGTAGTCTGCGACAGTGACATTTGAAAACTGATTCCACTGGGAAAATGTAAATTTGTCATGATTATAAATGTTACATCCAAATATGTTTCTAAATTTGTATGGCTGTCATTTTGTTGTCAAATAAATCAGAAAATGTAAACAGATATGCTGTTTTGGAGAATTTACAAATTTTGTTAGGTCAAACAGAAGAAAAGGGAATTCTTTCTTAAATGCTCTTATGTACATTTTGAACGCCAGGATTTTTATTGGTCACATCCAGATAATTTGCTGACAACTTGAACTCGTTACATTAACACTTGCTACAGTACTTTGACAGTTTGGATAAGAAGTTGTGCGAAGTACAATATCTGGATGCTGCTTTTAGCTCTTTTTTTTGTTACTGGAATTTTGGGTCTGTATTCAAATTTTTGTCAGATTGCAAAAATGGTGTTTTAAATTGGATTTATAAATATGGCCTTATTCATTGATCTTCAGAGATTTAAGTCTTTGGATGGTATTCATACCAGCCAACTTGTGAAAGTGATTTAGAGGGTCATGACCCAGCAATCCATTTTCAAATGTTGGGTTAGAGAATGTTATGGCACTTTCAGACCATTCAAACATATTAAATGAAACTTTAAAATACTAATCATGTTTAATATGCTACCTCTAATAGTAAAATCTGTTACTGAAATAGAATATTCTTAAAGTATCTCTTTAAAAACCTAATAGAATACCAGCTTGAATCAAAAAAGTAAAAAAAAAAACACACATAAATGGTAATATTTAGCCTATAATTTCCAGTGGTAGAGATTGTTTGGTGAAATTTCAAACTGTTGGGACCCAATGTTGGGTCATGGGTGCAGTTGGATTTTTTGTGAGTATGGGTATTGAATATTGCATGTTTGTCTCTTATATGGACAAAGTATTTTACATGATTACCATTTAGAATACATTAAACAGTGCATGACATTGAGATTATGCTATGCCTTAATAAATGCAGGTCATTAACTAAGAATCACATCAATCAAAGCAGGCAGAGCATAGCAGTTTAACATTTTAGTTTGTTTTACCTTTATAAAATCTTCTTTTGGAAAGTTTTTGCAATAAAACATCAATATTTCAACTGTTTTGCAACAGTTATTATTATATATAGCACGGAGAACAGCCCCGGTCAACAGTTACATGTACATGTATGTCTGTTGACCGCATAGGCAGGGCTTCATTTCTAAAGCATGATCACATCATGTGATCTGCTCTGATCTACAAATGTATAACCAAACAGTTATAGACTGGCTGTTTTGTTTGACCCTCTGACTGAACTGTTGGAGCATATTTAGTAGGATTTTATTTGTTCATGTTGTGTAGATATGAATTCAGACCAGCCATTTGGATCTTACAATTTTTGTAGGAGTCCTGGCTTCATTGAACATTTTGCAACCTGTCCATAGGGTTTGTGAGAATGCTCATCTTTCTGTACTTAAGTATTCAGAAAGAACATAAATTGTAAATTATGTTGAATTGAAATAAGACCATTTTACAGGGCTTTAAAAATGTCAACAGACTTACAATAAAGACTTGGATCAATAATTAATCAGTTCAATAATCAGTATTCATTGAATTGTGTATTAATTCATTGGTTGATAAATATTTTGGAATTTTTTCAAACTTGCCTTGGTATACCATCTATATAGAATATCATAACATTGGAAATTTCATCATCGTTATGTTTATTGTTGAAAATGGTCCAAAAGTGTTTTGAATATAAAAATCTAAACTTTAAAGTTACTAAAATATTAAGGTTTTAGAACAAGCATACATGAAAGTTTCTTAAGTCAAATGGCAGATAATCGACGACGCAGTGATGGCCAGTTAAAAGTGGCTAAATTTTATCAAAATGTGAGGACTAATCGTAGTATTCCTGATATAGCTGCAGGAATACCTTTATTGGAAGATACACAAAATACTTCTCAAGAAAATGAAGAGGTAAGTGGAGATAATTGGTGAAATGGAGCACGACTTTTAACATATATATATGTCAAGTTCTTATTAAAAGCTTCTATCTACGTGACAGATACAAGTAACACTACCCCACTGAAAATCCTTCTTTTGAGGGACGGATGTGGTGTAGTGGTTAGGACCCCTGGCTTTCATGCTAAGCGCCTTGCTGTAGGTGTACAAACTGTAGATCGATCCTCACAAGAGGTGACATATAATCAAATCTGTTTGTCAGATGATTTTGAGAGTGGAAATTACAACCACATTGTTTGGTTAACATCATAGGCAATATATATATATATATATATTACTGCTTTGTTGTGCCAAAGTAAGACAGTTCTGAAAGTGGACACACTTTGATTTCATCTTGAACATGTCCAAAGGCTTGAGTGAATGAAGAACTGCTGCCTACAAGGCAAGAAACAACTGAATTGGTTTATAAGCATTCACAATCAATTCTGAGATTACCTGGCTATACAAAAGAAGAAACATTTTAAAATCTCTACTCATGGGAGGGTTGATAATTGAACTTTCAATGACTTGTAAATACAAGAGTCAACTAAGTATGTCAAATAAAATTAGGTCATTGTTATACCCTTTCATATCAGGTGTTACTTGGTACAATCTGGTTCTGTTGTTAATTTTAAAGTCCTTCCTTTGGAAAATAGAGCAGGTTGACCTATTTTACCTAATTCCTACATTATTTAGAGGAAATATATAATGAAGTACAATGTAGGTGATTTACACATTTTAGATGGCTGGTCCATAGACAGATGGTATATGCTTATACTCTGTTAGAGATTGTAATTTTTATGTTCTGTTGTTGAGAAAATATTTCTTTCCTTATTTTTTTATCTTTCATGCATCTTGTTGGCACCAAATTGGTTAATAAACATTTACTTACTTATTAAGACAATCATACCACATCTTCTTTTTTATCTTTAATCAAACAGCTCTTTTAAAATATTGTAAAACAGTCTAACATGTTTTGAGATGCCACCCTTTTGTCCATTATGTGATTTTTCAATTCATGTAGGTGGTCTCCCAAAAGAGTTTCATATGATATATATTTTATAGACTTTCATGTACATTTTTGATTGGTCTTTCAAAAGAGATTGGTCTGTCAGGACAGAGGTTTCTGTTGCAAATATTTCATGTGTCTTATGGATGGAAAATGAAAGAATGAAATCTGCCATGTACTAGACCAATTGTAACTTGCACGTTTTTTAACATGCTAACTCACATGTCTCGTCACCCGCACACATTCTGTTTCTTACCCCAACCGGTTAAGCTTTTCCTCTTTAAAGGCTTGTGCTTAGCAAAGAAGTGGCAAATACTGATTTTGATATTTTTCATTTGCTTTACCAATCTGCAGAATCAAACCCAAAACCTTCTGTACTATAGATGAGCACTAAAGTTTAAGATTTTCATGTACCACCAGGTACCAGACAAAAGTGATTTAAGAGTAAAGAAATGTATTGTACATGGTACGTAAATATACATAAGAGCCTTTTATTTGTTTATGGGTAACATGGTTAATAATGTTTAAGTTTGACAAATATTCACATATCCTTAAGTTGTATTGCAAAAAATGTTCGGCTGTGTACACATTATTTGCTTCTTAAAACATAAAAATTTAATTGAATTTTAATCAAAGTTTGGTTCTTTACCACCTGTTTTATAGGGCAGAAACATGAAGCATCTTAAATTCTTTCCATTTCCCCCCATCTTCTGGAAAGTCGGGATATTTTTTATTATACTCTATAAAATTGATTTGACTTGAAAATACAACATACCAGTTACTTTTATTCCTAAAAATTCCAATGTTTATTTCTGACATACTTTTCTGTAATATATACATGTAAAGTCACTTTTACACAAAGTTTTTTTCCAAGACATCAGGTAGAACCTTATAATCAGTGTTATAGGTCAGTCCAGTGTTTTCAGAAGGTTTTTAAATAGAAGGAAAATTTATTGGATAGATGGAAAGATTTTTAAAATAAACGGAAATTTTATTGGATTAGGCAGAAAGATTGTATAGGAACAGTATATTTTTTATGGTCCAAAAATGAAAAAACCTGAAAAATTATCGCAAATTCGCCAGCTTCCAGGTCTTAATGAAAAAAAAATGAAGTCTATTACAATTTGTCACTAAAAGCAATTTCTTTATTTTTTTGGATATATATTGTATTGATATGCTAAATACTTTGATGTTTATTATATCACCAATAATCCATCAATTGGATTTTAATTTTATATAAGAATCACCCATCTTTCCTAACTCCATTGCATTGGATTTCAATTAGTGGTGTTCCGTTATCTAATATAAATGAATATTTTTGGAATATTTGTTATAAACCATGTAAGATGTGAATTGTATCTCTCTGGCATATAATCCATATTCTTTCCTGAAATATTATTGCTAAGTTTTCTCTTGGGCTGTGTGGACGTCGTAAGAATCTTTCCTGTGCTTGAACTGTATGCTCTTATTCACATGTCTGTTCAAGTACTGGAATGTATGTTGTTAAGTTTACATTGTTCCAACATTGTTATTTGTGGAACGCTGAGAATGTTAATACTTTGCCATTATACTCAAATTGGGAGGGAGATATACTTATTGAGCTCTGCTAACCGTACTGATGCCTATTTTACATGGGGTATGGATCTGTTCAGGCAGAACATCACAACTACAACATTACTGGCGTAGTCTGCAAAGTGAACTTTTACATTTTCACTTTCTCCAGCATTTGGCTTAGGATTATTGGTTTATCTTGAAGTTTAGTAAAAAAGAAGGCACATTTTTGTTTTCAAGCCAGTTTACTCCTTTCTACAAAATACCACATTTACTTTAATTTCACATGTTTGAACATATCTCTCTGATGTTTACACTGTTAAAAACCTAGTCCTATTCAACAAATGTTTGGTCAATTGTTGGTGCAGGTAATGGAATTTTTTTCCAGTTTTTAGTTGATTGACAGAGATTAAATCTAATAAAAGACTATACCAGAACTGCCTGTCAGGTTTCTAAATGTAGTTGTGAGAATTTAATGTCTAGACAGTATTGATATTGATGTAAATATTATTATGATAGATTATACATGTTTCCATACAAACATGTTTTTTACAATTTTCTTGATTGTATTAGGTAAATGAACTCTTTAAAAATATGTTCAAAGTTTATGGAAGTTTTGATAAAACATCAAGTGCTTGAAAAACACATCCTGTTAAGAAATTCTAATGAAAGACATAGTATCTGTCACATAGTTGAATATGGTGACATTCTTTACACACAGTGTATATAAAAGGCTAATTGATTGATTGGTTGTGGGTTGCTGTAAGTCCACCTGTCCGACTGAGAGCATTAATTTGCCGTGAAGGAAGTTAATAACCTTCAACCACCTTTAAAGTACAGCAACAAATATTTCTTGCCTATTCAGGACAAGAACAAGTTCAACAATTACCGAAACTATCAACAGTTAGGTTGGGATAGGGCACAACTGGGCAACAGCTTTTGACAGCAATTGTTAAAGTGATTGATATGCAGAGATGAAAAGTTTAACTTTGTAACAAGTTCAACAATAATCATTATAATCAAAAGTAAGGTTGGGATGGGATGCAACAGTTTGTGACAGCCACTGGTATTAGGAACGAAAAATATGGCTTTTTGAAACAGCATTAGCCTTTTTCCCTTTTCGAAAACTAAAAAAGGGGTCTTTATTGTGCAGAAAGTTCGACATTATCCAAACATGTCGCCAACTATAGCCCAAGACCAGGCATTCTGGTACACCTCCCCCCTTTTCCAACAAGAAGGCTTCCCATGTCTGCTTATTGGGAATTTGCTGGGTCAGCTGTGCGGTTCCAATCCTGGAGACCTCTTTAGTGCCCATTAAGGTTAATTGAAGCTAATCTTAAGACTATCATCCCTGCTCGCCCCACCTCTACAGAGCCTGCTCCAAGGATTTTTTTCCCTGGGAAACAATCTTTATATATCTTAATCTTAAGTTCCCTGTATCAAATTCTGAGAGACCCTTTATTTCCACACCAGATACTTGGGCTTTTAATCATGAACTCATTACTTCTAGTTGTTAGTTACTGCACTGATTAGAGTTCCAAGACTAAAAAATGAAAAATAAAAAAAAAACCAAATATGCCATCTGCCTCATCATTTTTAGGTTGAGGACAATCTAATAGTTACATTGGGTTACCTGATGTGGCCAAACAAATGTAGCACTATTAAGAAGACCATTTTGCTACGACATTGTACATTTTTAAAAAACGGTTTATAGCAAATATTCAAAAGCCAAGTTTATATTTATATCCATGTACATGTTTTTATAAAAATGCTCCTAAGCTTTTATACTAGCAAAACAATCCCCCAAAGTGACTGAAGAACAACAAAAGTCTTCATTTCTGTCACAGATATTAAAAAACCAAGAATAAGCTCTAAAAGCAATTGAAAAACTGAAACCCAGTTTCAGTAAATGGTCTATTTTGGTGATGTGTTCTCCACTTGTTTACATTTTTGTGCATGTACATGTATGTAATTCATTATCAGATGTGGAAATAGATTTCCCATGGACTGCCTTAATTGATAAAGTACATGTTGTACCAGTATTACCTGCCAACCAGGTGTCATTATGTCATGTTTGTTGAGTACTAAATGCTGCTATAATTGTAAACAAATATTGGATAAAAAACCATATTTTTAAAATTCTGCAAGTTTATGATGGTAAGTAAAAAAGTATTGGTTTATTTAACCAAACACAATGGTAAAAGTTTTTTTTCCAAGTTCTTGTTTTAATGTTCTGTCTTTGGCAGTTTTAGACATTTAATAGTAGGTGCCAAAGAAAACACCATCTCAATAGTGTAATGGATAGCATGCTGGCCTCAAGTGAAGGTCTTGGGTTAGATCCTAGGCAGTGCCAAACCAAAGACATTAAAATTGGTAGCTAGGCATGCACAATTTAGGAATAAGAGCAAGAGTCAGAATAATGTGTCTGTGTAAAGTAGCATGTCTTCCTGTCAACTGCTACTTTCATGAGCTAGCAAGTTTAAAATCTGGCTCAGGGAGTACAAAGCAGGGTTTATTCATCATCACTCATTAATTTGCTCTTGTTCTGAATATGCATGAAATATTCACCACTGGATGTTAATCAACATTCAATCAATCAATCAACCATAGAAAGCAGTATCTTGCCATGTGGATATATAAGGTTTTGTGGTTTTGTCCATCAAACTGCATCTTAGTCACCATTAAGTTGTTGCCTGGAAAATGGAAGGTTTTTGTTGTTATGACTATGAATAACTTTTTCAAGTGGATTAGCATATAATCCAGTTCATCATCAATTTTGCTTCAGTTATTAGGACTTTTATACATCTGCCAATTTTCATCAAAATTTCTCGGATTGTGTATGTTTGGACCATTATTAGGGTGAATTTTACAGTGTCGACCCTTTTCAGGTCCATCATGCATGTATACTACTTGTTTGCCTGGTTGGAAAGAGACACATTTTCTCAATGTTTATTTTTTTTTCAGAGAGGTACAGAAAAATACACTAGTGAATCTGAATCAGAGAAGAAAAACAGAGCATGGGGAGTGCATTATTACAAAGATAATGACTACAGTGCCCAGCTGAATGATGAGATAGTAATTATTATAAGGCCAAGAAAAAATATATGTTTGTTTAAGGTTACATTCTGATCACAAATAAAAAACTTTTTATTTTTTGAAACCCTTATTTTTAGATTTTACAGGAGAAAACTATGGATTTAAAGGTGCTTGTCCCAAAAAGGAATTAAAATTGACTAGGGTATTTTTTTTTTGTTATAAATAGGATAGGTCAGTTAACCTTCAACAGACATATTTTTGTGTGTCTTAATATACAGACATATTTTTGTGTGCCTTAATATATATTCTCTATTGACCCAGTGACAATTTCCCAATGCACGCTTTAGTGTTACATGCGTTTAAGTTGAACACATTTCTGGGGGATTCATGTGCATAAAGGTCTTACAAGAACTGTAAAAGAAGTAGTATTCGCAGTGTCTTATTTTTCTCTATCTTCATAGACAGGATTTTATCACAAAAATTGGCACCAGCAATTGTAGACATGTGAATTCTACATGAAAATTTAAATCTTTACACAGGTTTTAAATTGTGTTCCAGCAAAAATTGGAATCTGTGAGTACTTACACTTTTACAGTTTTTTGTGAAATGCTCGCCAGGGCAACATGCATGTAACTAAGTTCTTATTCTGTTTCGGAACATATGTTTAGTACACACATCCATTTTATGAAAGAAATTATATGTCAATTTAAAAAAAAAATCTAGATGATTACTTTTCATACTTGTTGACTCAAAAAAGTGCATGAAGTAGATTTGTAACAGTTAATTTTGACAACTGAACAAAAAAGAATACATTAATCATTCATCATGAAGACAAGCTTGCTAAACACATAATCCATTCATATAATGGTTATTGAAATTGAGTACTAGGGAATTTTGCAAAAGGCTCCTGATGGAGGAAATGAACTCTAGTTGAGTGAATTTGTCTGCAGAGATACATGTACATTTGGATGAAGTAAAGGCAAGTCAAATCAATTTGAATATGGCAAGTTTAAGGGCATACGATACAGTTTAGGTCCCACCAAATTTTTGTTTGAGAATTTGACATTAGTTTAATGTCTATCTGAATTTTCAATAAATGTAAAGAAAAATGATCCTTCATGACATACTTTTTTGATAAATTCATTTTTTGGGGGGAAAACGACAAATTCATGATTTTTTAAAACTAAATATGAAATACAATTACTTGGCATTAGAAAGTGAAAAAGACCTGCAGTTTTTTGCATATTTCTCAGGTTAGTATTACGATTAACTTTAAAAATCGACATCTGTTAAATCTTATATTTTTGGATATTCCTATATATTTTACTCACTTTTGAGGCATAATTATGCAAAAATGCATTCTACTGCAATCATTAAGTCATTTGTGAAGAAAATCCCATGTTGACAGTTTCCTAGTATTTATATTATTCAAAATAGAATGCAGACTTGTGGGTCATAAAAATAAATAATTCAGTTGGTAATGAGAGATATATAAATCTGAACCATTCTCCTAATTTTCTAACAAAAATAAATGGTCCAGATGTGCTTCAGAAGTTAAGTTGGTGTCTTGAGTACTACTGAACCATTAACAACCAATCTTTGGTAAAATGGTCCTTTGTTCTCTTGTGATATTGTGTCCCCCATCCCTGCCAGCCAATCAAGATGGCCATTTTTATTATAAAAAGAGAAAAGAGAGAAGGTTAGTTTTCATAGTCTTCTTTTATGAAACTGTTGAGCCAGTTTCAACCAAACTTTTATGAAATGACCTGTAAATGGTCCCCTTTAACAATTTAAAAAAAAAACATTTGACCAGCATTCCTGCCTGCAAACCAAAAATGACTGCCACAGCTAAACTTAGTTTAACATATAATCCTGTGGGAAATTCACTTTATTTCCATAACACTTATATAAAAATTACCAAAAATAAGCAAAAGTGTGTGTATTAAGCTTTTAGGAGCTTTAATATTTATTTATAATTTAAAATCTGAATGTCCAAATGGTTCATTTGAAAGTGTCAGTCGTAAAGTAGTAAAATTTAACTAGATTTTCTATAGAATAAAAAGAAAAATTGATTTAAAATATTTGAACTATGTATCAGCAAACTTTCTCACATTTTATATGTCCAAAACTCAGCATGAACTTTTTTTAAAACAACTTGTATGGGAAATGTACAGAACAGTAGGTGATTGATTTTCATGTTTGGGTCTGGTATTGACCTGTTTTATTATTTGTTTTCATGTACCAGACAGTCAAAGTTGATTGTCCTTTATTTATTTGGTATGTCACAGCTGGTAGATGAACTATGTATCAGGATTACTGCTTTTTTAATCTTGTTGCCTTCTATATATCTGTATAAAGTTTCAATGTCTGTCCTCAAAGACAATAGTTGGTATGCCGTCTTGTTATTTTTCCATTTACCCAAGGTCCAGTATATATATTTTCAGGTGTCACATATGTAAAAAAGACACATAACACAAATTAGAAAATATAAATAGACTTTTTATGGATTTACATTTTTACTTTATTTTCCTTAAACACCTTAAACACCAGGTGCAGATATGACAATTGGTAAAACTAAGGTAAACATTTTTATATTGATTTCTTTGAAATACATGTAAATATCTTTTATTGTTTACATTTTTGTTGTAAAATTTAGATGCAAATATGTGTACTTTTACAATTCTTTCAGGAAGATCATAGAAATAAATTTGTGGTTCCAGTTATGCCCTGTGAAAAATTGGGTTGGTGGGTCATTTTAAAAATTATTTACTTTTTCTATTGCTAATCAAACCTGGAAAATCATGATG
>JAULBM010298629.1:0-15020 GCA_032357055.1 Geukensia granosissima | reverse complement strand
CGTGCGTGCGTGCGTGCGTGCGTGCGTGCGTGCGTGCGTGCGTGCGTGCGTGCGTGCGTGCGTGCGTGCGTGCGTGTGACGGGGGTGGGGGGCGTAAAAGCCCGACATTTAAATGTGTGTGTGTGGGGGTGATAGCCACCTGCCCTCGACTCCTACGCTTATATATAGGATATGGTACCAGGGATATAAATTAAATGTAATACACATCTTTGATAGTACTGACATAACTGATGTAGGGGAAATTTTGTGGTATGTATCCAACTGCATGTCATGAGGGTCAAAAGCTTAATCTTTGCTTTCAGATCTGCATATGACACATGTGACATGCATTACCACCAAATTATTTATCGTTCAACACTGTGACATGAAATATGAGATAAAACAAATTGAATTGAAGATTTACTTTGGTTTTTTTAAGTTTAACTCCATCCATAAGTCAGTTCCGATCTGTAATATAAGACGGAATACATTTATGCATGATGAACACAGTATTTTTTATGTGTTAAACGTGAGATCAGTTAAACATGGAGAAACACGAAAAAATCCCTATTTGATTTTCGATTATTAAAAAAAAAAGAAAAATCATGATAAAATTATCAGGAAAGGTGATAGGTTATATTTGATTTAATATTACTTTTTTTTATTTTCTAAAGGGCCCTATAAGGGGACAAGGAATTACAAGATGCGAGTATTATCGAAATGAATGTTCTTCAACCAAGATATGGTACCTTCAACATGTTCTACATCGGCAAATACAGTTGTCTCATCAACGTGGACAAAATGTACATTAGTTTTACACTTTTATGTAATATATTTGAAGTTCTAAGTATTAATGACCCCTTACTATTTGTTCCAAACAAGATAAGTTATTTTTAACATATCGACATATGTTTTATATGTCATTTGCCAAATGTGAAGCCTCCGGCAAAAATTACTTTTCTACAAGTGGTGACGTACACCGTGGTTTTTGGTAAAAATGATTGAAGGTAATATCATTGAAGTTACACGGAAATTATAAACAAATAAATAATCATACTCAATACACACCAGGTTCACACACCATCTGACGCTAAACACCATGTTGAAGATTGTTTCTACCATACTTTTGGCAGTTTTGCATATTACAAACGGTAAGATTGTTTACTTAATAACTTTTTGAACATGACAGATACACGCATTGTACTAACACCAGGATAAAATATTAGCTACATGTACTTGTACAAGGGTTTACTTTATATTGTATACATGTATCTCTTAACATTCACAAGTCCAATGTTTTATTTTTTTTTATAAAACCACATCTGCGTATGTTTTCTGCATTCTGATGGAATAAGAAAAACAAAACACACAAAAAACGGAAGTTTGTGTTTGTATGCAATCTAGTAACAAGTATACGTAACCTATCCTCACTGTCATGCAGAAGAGGATCGCCTCGTTGGTACAGCGTGCACGCCGCGAGGGAGGAAGGTCGTGGGTTCGATCCCGGGCCGGGTCAAACCAAAGACACAAAAAATGGTATTTGCTGCTTCTCCGCTAAGCACGCAGCATAAATGATTACGAGCAAAGACTGATCGGTCCAGAGTCAGAATAATATGTCTGAATAAAGTGGCATGCCTTCCTGTGGACTGTTTCTTTCGTGAGCTAGCACTATAAAAATCCGGCTCAGTGTGTCGGTCTAGTACAAAGCAGGATTCATTCATCATCACATGAAATATTTGCCACTGGACGTTAAGCAACATTCATGCAATCAAGTCATGCAGAGGAGCCAAAACGTTAATTTCAATACTTCAGTTAACAGATTGTATAAAGCCACATATGTCACTGTATTAAAGATATACACAGCTAACTCGAGCTGTAACAATGCAAATCAATATAGCAGAAACCCCTCTTTTTGGTAGTTTGTTAGTTTTTCTCTCGTTAGGATTTGAAAACTTGACCTGAAGTTAAGATAAGGCCTAATAAGTAAAATAAGATTGTTTCTTTGTCAATGTCGATGGCCAGTGTTTACATGTATACTAGTTAATCTTCGTCATATATTTACAAATTTGTTAGATAATAAAACAAGCCTATTAAATGACGTAAATTATGTTCGTAACAAAAATAAGCTCCCACTATGCTCTAATCGCTTAGAACAAATGACCTGACAAGGTTCTACTATTAGGAAGGCTAGATATATATCTATGTCAGAATTTTTCCGCTTATAAGACATTTGAAAACAATTTCTAGAGGAGATTGGAAGCCTTCAGGTTATCAAACTTACAGACCAGTGTTTTTCTCAAACATCCAGAAATTGCAACATATCTGAAAAAAAAATTTCTTGCCGAAAGCCAACATCTTTGAGCTTTAAACATGGCAAGGTGTCCAGCGTAAAACACAATCAAATACAGCCCCCAGCAAAGTTTTGTTGATCTGAAATCATTTATTAATTTAGCATTTATGATCGTCTCTAATAGTTGATCTCAATAGCATCATACATTTTTGGTTTATGAATGTTTAAATACAGTTATTGTTTTGACTTCCAATGTTTTGGTCCCTAGTGTAGTTGATAAAAGTTAATATGTAAAAGAGTCTTGTATTAGTGAATTTGGAATCTATAAAAATTGGGAAAAATGAAAATGAGGAATGGATATAGCTGTCTCTCTAGCGTTTAATCAATATCCTTTTTTATAGTATGTGCATGTGGGTATTATTGTTGTTCATCTTCCAAACTCGAGTTCATGAATCCACTGTCTCTTGATTGCTCCATTGATTACTTCCTTACTTATCTGTTGTCATACACATTATAATAAAAGATCAGGAATATATGTCAGAAAGACCTCCCTTTCAATATACAGGAATTGCTGAATGTTCAAAATTTAAAATTTGATGGATCGGCCGAGTATCACTAGTTAATAAATAAACTGACATAAAACCTCTACTTAAGCAAAGCGCCCCATCAGATAGCAAGCAGATATTTATAGAGAAGGGCATTTTATTTCACTCCAGGACCAATTCCATTAACTTGGTACATTTGATGTACACCTCCAACAATCGACGAAGGCATAGACTATTAGACATGTTTTTAAAGTTTAATTAGATAATGCTAAAAGGTCATAGATTTCCTGCTTGCTTGTTTATATATTATTCTGTTTCCATCTTATGCATGCATTTTTTATTCATTTTGCATATTTCATGCATAAATTCAAAAAGAAGGACTCTTACAACCAAAAACATTTTTAATTGAACATTTATAATGTATTCTCTTTCATTTTCTAATCAGTTTCGTTTTGGTTGCGAAGGTCCATTACACCAGAATTTTGATAAATATGTGAAATTTCCGAAATAAATCAATATTGCTTCAAGCAACAACGATAAGCTCTAAAATAATTCCATTTTCATGTAGTGTGCTATTTTATACTCTTGCTCATAAATATGGAATATTTTTATTTTCGACCTTACATTAGAAATATGTTTGGCTAGATTTTGTCGAGCAAAAACTCTTATAACATGTTTAAGGCAATGGCAGATAATGCTTCCAGGATGGTATGGTTAAATAATGAAATTGGATGAAATAAAACATTTTAAATGATCATATCCGGAATAATCCAGAATAAAAAAATTAGCATTTTTTCACAAAAATAAGGGTTTGAGAACATATAAAACTAGCCATTGGAAAAAAATCTTATATCGGACACTTTTGTAGCTCGTAGTAAAATAATGAGATTTAGGTAAAGATTTTTGGCATTTAAATTGGCTCATGTTTTTTGCATGCAAGTCTCCAAAGTTGAACTTTTGAAAATGTCAATATTCCATATTTATTACCAAGTGTATAATAAAAACATTCATAGAGGAAAGAGACCCTACTCCTTTAACATGCAATATTCTATCATATGACACTCTAGGTTTGCAACTACATTATTATGAAATATTTGAAAATTGGCATAGACGAAAGAATAAGGGTTTGCGATATGAAAAAATCCAAATTGTTTTAATTTACTTTTTATATAAAACTAGGAGATATAGTCATTTTGAAGCAGGTGTGAGTTTAGATCCAACAAAACGAGTTCAACCCCGCGCAGCATATTTTGGTGTATATTATATCATTTTTGGTTATATTTATAACCATCTAAGTATTTGGCTTTTCATTCAACATGTAGACTTGTTAGTTAGTTGGTACGATTTTAAACTTTTAAAATCGAGTGGATTTCCACCTGAAAACTCGAGGTTTTGAGCATTTAGTTTGAACATTTCAGTTGGAGATGTGGTATGCATGTATTTTTCACAACGCCTTCTCTAACATCTAGATAACCTCAAGATGTAAAAATTTTTGAAGTAAATGTAAGTTTATTCTTAGCAAAAACAATGAAAAAATTTTGAGCCCCAGACATTATAAAGAAATTCATATGAATAAGCATTAGGGTAGGTTAATTATAACAAACAAAAACAGTTTTGAGGTATATAGAAATAACAAGCTTTTCTATTGTCCTTATATTAATCAAAGGTGAGAGAAAAAATGCGTTGTCATGTGTATAAAAAACAAGGCCATTGTATCCACAGTTCGTTTCTTACCACAATGTAACATATTAATATAATTAATATGATTGATGATTTATACATCTGACTTCTTTTTATAATTACGGCCTTCAGTACATTGTTGTCAAAATGCCACATCAAAATGAAAATTAATATGCATTTCAAATGTGGGACAAGTTATAAAGCTCCAGTGTGATATTACTTTAATCGAAAATAGAGCAAGATTTAATTTAAAGCTCCACTATAAAATCATTGCAGTCGGAAGTCGGACAGGTCTTAAAGCTTCCATGGCAAAAAATCTGTGGTAGAATGTAGTAAAAGTTTTATTTCACAGCTGAATATCTGGGAGAGTTATATCTAAGGCTATTTAGGACAGTACGAGTAGGGAGGGTACCTGTAGAAAGGTCGAAACGAAAACAATAATAATAATAATAATAATAATAATAATAATAATAATAATAAAAAAAAAACCCAAAAAAAAAAAAAAAAAAAAAAAAAAAAAAAACTGGTATATGAAAATATCCATTTCGCCGAAAGATTAACCTATTATAATATAAAACCAGACGGCACAAATCAGTGAATTCATATTTCCATTCAGTCTTAAATAAAGGTAACACATGCAATTCTTTGGTGTTAACGAAAAAGAATAATAATTCATTTTGATCGGATACAGAAATAACAAGAGTTGCGAAGCGAGATATGATTTTCTAGTGAATGACCCAGTATGGCTCTGCCGCTATCACTCCCGCTGGGATTGCCTGCCTATTTTGGTTTGATTGGATTTAAGTACTTTATTACAGTTTTGGAACTCAGTTATCCTTTAGATTGCTTCTAATGTTATTTATGGTTGGTTACTAATATAGCATATCAAAATTCTCTATATTTACTCAACATTGGTAAACATTTTTATGTTACAACCATTGGGTCGATGCCATTGCAGTTGAACAAGAGGTCCAAGAGGATATTTATTTGCCCAGTTATCAGGCTTGTCTGGCACGAATTCAACCACATACATGTATTATTTTACAGAAATTTCAAGTAATAATTTAAATTCTTAACTCCTGGAATAATGAGAGAATATCAAGTACATAGATGTCATGGTAAGTTTGTCCCTAACTCTAATGAATCTTACCAAAACCTAGAAAGCACAAAGAAGAACCAACCTTTCATGTGTTTGTTTCATATATACTGCATATTACAACTGATTGAGTTTTGTTTGTCTTTCAGGTCAACAGACATTTCAAGGTGGAAGTGCGTCAGCTACAACAGGAATCAAATGTCCCGAAATATCCTGTGAACTACATCATTATCCACAGGAACATTGCAAAGTCCACACATTTTTTGTTTACCATGGTATAACGTGCGACGGTTGCATAGAAGACATTTGTCACGGGTCACAAGCAGTGGCCGATTCTCTTATCGGCAAAGATCTAGCAACAGACCAGAGTGTTGGGGGTTCTCCGATATCAACTAATAATTTAGGTATACATAATGACTGGGATCGTCTCTCTGGTGTAAATAGAATGCAACCTAACGTTCAGAATATTAGAACTGTAGGTAACATGCAGTATATTATAGACCCAGCCAATTTTATCACCAGAAATGCTGCGATGTATGGTCTGCAGAGGAAGAGGGTTTCAAATCCAAGAGGTTAGCTTGGTATTTATTCAAATACGTCTCTGAAATTTGTAATGAGCATATTTTTTGTGCATATATAAAAGTTAAGTACCAAACTTTTACTAAAATAAGGTGGGAAAATTGTTGATGACTTATGCAAATTAACAGGAAAGATACATAACCTGGTATTAAACTATGTCACATGTACCATTGATTAAAGTGGTATACTTGTGACAGCTCGACTCCTTCCTTCATTGTTTCTTTGTTCTTTATAACGAAATAATATCACGCGTTTCACATTATGAAATACCAGTAGGTTGACATAACAATACTTAAAATCCATAAAAAAATAGAAAATAAGTTGCTTTGTTTTTCTTGTAAATCATGTAAAATTTAAATTTTGTGTTAACATGAAATCAGTTACTATCATACAAAAATTAAGGGAAATCTAGAATTCAAAACAATTAATTTTTTCTAACATCACTGTTTTATAAGATACATGTATATTTAGTATGACTAATGCACATGTGGTTATATGTTCCCAGTGAGTCCTACATACACACCACAAAAACAACTGAAAATGATTCAATGATTAATCAATTTTGCATTTTATTGACAGATTCATTGGAAAACAAAATCACGTGTCCACAAATAGAATGTCATCTCCACCATCAGCCAGAAGCACATTGCATGGTAGAATCATACTTCCTCTATCAAGGCAAACGATGTACAGGATGTATAGAAGACATATGTCTTGGAGCTCAAACCGTGTCAGATTTGCTGATTGGTAAAAATGAGACCATCGACCCGCACTCGGGATCATTTCAGAATGGAGGAATACCAAATGGAGATGTTCAAATGATAAGGGATAGAACCAACATTGGACGTCAAAATAGCTTCCCATTACCTACTAGACAGACTTCTGGGACAAGCCAACAAGTTCAAAGGCTAAGAAACCCTTTTTTTAGAAGACAAAACCAAAATACACAGTGGATAAACAGAGAAAATAATCGCGGATTAACTGGGAATCTTCCACAAGAATCTCTTATTAACCAAGGATCTTCCCCACAAATCAGCCGAAATTCAAAATCGTGGTCAGGTAGCAATCCATCACAAAGTTCTTTTTCAAACAGAAGTCCAACAGACACAAGACTTCTGACAGGAAACGGAAGTTCCAATTCTGACCAAGTTGTTGTTGTTAACCAAAATCCAATACCTTCAGTTGCAAAACGTGGAAAGGGAATAGATCGATTCACTGGGGGAGCTCGGTCATATTTGCAAAGTTTATTTATTCCAGCATTCAACTAGTGAATCAGAGAAAAGAACAAAAACTGCAACAATCGTGAATTGTCATGGAGATGCACGCGTGCAATATGTGATCTTTTGAAATCCTTAAGGATTCATTTGTCATAAAGTATTTATTTTTTATTTTTTCCATACTATATAACTAGGAGATAGAACTAATCTACAAAGCAGAGATTACAAAGACATAACGGTCACGTGGAATGAACTTAAGAACCTAGGAAATAAAAACAGTTTTATTTCGATATTTACATGACTAGAAATACATAAAAATGTACTAAATAAGAACAAACTGCGTTATAACTGACGCGCTTTGTCTTTTATCAAGAATGCAAATGCGCTTTTTTAGTAATTAGTAACACCTGTGACTTCAATAAAAAGTTTTTGGTGGTATTGCTCCTTATATCTGTTACAATAACAGCAACTTGCAGACATGGCGACAAAGTCAAACCTATCACATTTTGTCGGCAATGTACTAATATTTCACGTCGATATCCCACACGTTCGGACATATCAACGTTTACTACTCTGGAAGCGTCTACTACACTGACTAATCCAACTTATCAACGCTTTCCTTATAGTTCGTATTTTTTTAGCTTTGTTTTAAAATTTCACGTTAATTTCCAAAACTTTCTGACACTTACACTTTTATTACTACTCTGAAAGCGTGTATTCACTTTGATTAAATTTGGACGTGCTTTGGGCTATTGTTTACATATTTCAAATAGCGACAGGTGCATATCTTTGACAGTGATGCATCGTTTGCATTTGTTTTCCAATTCTTGTAGTTTACATCATAAAATATTTTTATATCGATATATCATATGAACAGCAACATACTTATATTCTGAAATTTATTTGATGTCATATATTCAAATGCTGATTCTAGCATTTTTCAATATTATTCTGAATACCGACTTAAATCAAACCTCAGAATCCAAAGTATATGAATTGTAATGTAAACAAGAAACAAAATTGCCACCAAATTTAAAATTATTTAGTTAAAGAACCTGTATCTATATAGCGGAATGTGAAAATATTTGTACCTGCAATTCCTATCTTTTTCACAATACAATAGTGAACCAAAGCTTTTTACTTTTCTGTGTGTTCTGGAGGAATAGTTGTATACAGTGTGGAGAAATCAAATGTTTTAATCTACTGCAAGAGCAAAGGGATCTAGATTTAAGGCATTCTAACAGATATTCAGTTTTTTGGAATCCACATTTGATTCATACCACCTCCATAGTACAAAATTACCAATTTTAAATAAATATGGAAATAGTTAGTGTTACAGTAACTCTTGAGCCCGTTTTTACTGCTGATAAAATAGCTGTCAGTATCTTATAAAAGAAGTCTTGTAGAACATTTGGCAGACTTGCAATGTAACGTTGCTTGTAATGACACTTATGTAGCTTTGGAATCCAGTAAACTGAATGAAGATAAAATTCTTCCGGTCTTGTTGAAATTCCAAATGAATACAAAACTGACCGATGATTTGTTCGGGGTATATGTAGGGTTACTAAATGAATTGTCTACGCCAAATCATTTATCATGCGGTCAATGTAATGTGATATACAACAAAAACAAGGTTATTACGGGCTTTGCCAGCAGGAACGAAACTTATTCGTCATGTTGTTCAGAGAGATGTTTGGCAACAATCGTATGTTTAAAGACCCATTTAGCGTATGTATAGCGATTCAGTTTGTCAATTCGTACATGTATTAACGACCTCCAGGCCTTCACCCATTCGGAAAGGGTATCTATTTCTCTCCTACGTGTTTCGTCCATTGTCTTGCATAATGCTCGACATAATCTTTGAATTTTTTTTTAACTTCCAGTAAATGGATTGAGGCTCATGGAACTATGACCCCTTTGGCAAACACATATGACCCTTTGTCAAACACATACGACACTTTGGCAAACACATATGACATAGTCCACAAACATGCAAAATAAAAGCAAAATGAGCCGAAGCTTTTACTTTACAGCAAAATTACAACAGTCATTGTATGCGAATATTGTTATTGAATTTAAACCTACAAACCTGTTTCTAGCCTACCTAATAAACAACTGGGGTAAGGTTTGGTTTAAATTTTACTGTAAGCAAAATTAAAAAAATAATCATTCAATTAAAAAGAGCGATGGTATTGAACTTTGAAGCTTTTACTTCTAACTAAATAGCAATGTTTTATATTCAATAATATTTTTATTGAAAAATAACTTCATTATACAAACATAAAAAAGTCAAAGGTTTCGTTGACTTGCGTTCGCTCGAACACGATGGACTTCTCAAATCTTTTTTCCTTCCATTAAGCATTGTTCGGATTTTTGTTTATATCTATTTCGAAGGCTGGACCCTTAAACATTTAATTAAGTTGCTTGAAGTTAGACTTGATTTTAATTAGGTTTACACGTTGATAATGTTTCAAAATGATCGAAATAATTTAAATTATGTCAAATAAAAATGCAGTTTTTATTTGAAATGTTTTAAATAACGTTTAAGTCCTGTAATTTGACTGAAATCTGCAAAAATTACTTTAAATTACTTTTGAAATTGCAATTTCATAATCCCTGAATTATATCCCTTTCTATTAAACTTCAACTATCTGTATGCGCATCACATTTAATACCAAAAATACTATAGATGCGAAAGGTTATGATAATTCAGCAATATTTTTTCACAATTTCATTGGATGTTTTACCAAACTGTGGATATCCTTATTTGATCTGGGGTTCAAAACTATCGACAGATATATGCCATTCTCACCTACTCCGATAGCGTGGTCTTACAAAAGATTCTTATTGCAGATTTGATTGTTAGGTATCCTACTTTATTGCGAAAATTCAAAATACTCCTGAAACATGGGTTTTCATAAGCTGTACACTAATACATGGAAAGATCTTGATAACGGTCTGGTTTTGATTGGTTGTTTTGTTTTTTTTTAATGCCAAAATATCTTAGAAATTGATGAACGAGTTTTCAACAGTCCAGTGTAGAATATCCATGTGAGAGATCAGAAGTGCATAGTCCAAAGAGACAAGACAAATTTGAAACCAACAAAAAGATAAAACGAAAACAAAAGGAACAAAGGCTTGGATTCCACGAACGAAAACAGGAGTGTGATCAGGTACTCTGAAAGGTATAAGCATCACCTGTCTTGCGCTCAACACCCGTCATGGAATCCTTAACTTCTAATCCGGGTTAACGTCAATCCGAGAAGAGGTCAACTTGTTTTTGTATTACCGGTAACAGGTCCATAACTAGTTGAGATACACTGATACCATATTGATCAACAAATTCGTGATGGCGACTATAAACTTTTAAGGGGATCGACTTCAACCTCTTGTTGTAGTAATTTATGCGACAACAGCAATGCTCTCTTCAGAAACTCCAGATACTTGGAACAGACACGAGAGTATCGAATCAACTGCGAAACATTAACCCCGTAGGCAGGGGAAGCAGGAATATTGCCACATAAATATGGGAAGTTTACAATAGGAAGATTACGACATTTCATTGGGAAAAAATCTGTGTCTCTACTTGCAGACTTTCTTTGTATACTCGTTTGAAGGAGAATCCATAGACTTCAACAAGAAAAAGGAATAAGCCAGGTCTTTTAGTTTTACATTTCTCTATGTTGATAACGTTTTGTTATAGAACATTCTGCAGTTTATGTCAGGACCTAAACAGAATATATCAAATGAAAATTTAAGACAACAGACACAAGAAATCATACTTTCATTCCTCGAAGTAGATCAAGATTTTAAGATTTACGATAAACAAAATGATTTCAAAGTGCTTATTGTAAACTTCAAATATTTATTTGGCAATATCCCTGCTTCTCCTGCCTATTGGTTTTATGTGGCATAGTTGATCAGATGCCTTCTTGCTTGTTTCAAGTATCAAGATTTCTTTTTGACAGAAGGTTCCTGTCGTCGTGAAATTAACTACATACAAGATACATCCAATTAACTTTGAAATAATCCCTTCTTAAATTTTAATCATGTTATTGTCGCGATACTTTATTGGTCTATCTCTATGGCACATGTCTCAGCTAGCTAGGTTTATATGACCTGCATTCAAAACTTAAGTTATCTTCCTCTCGCATGTAAGTTAACCCGGATTAGATTCAAAGATTCCACAGCAAGTTCTGCGCTAAGAACAGAGGTTTTTTTCGTTCCAGATTATCTGAACCTACACCAGTTTTGTTAAAGGGTTTGCTGAGTCCAGGTTTCTGTTCTTTTCGTTTCCGATTTGCGTTTTGTTTGTATCTATTTTTTTTCTTGCATTTCGGATCGCTTACATGGGTATTTTAAACCGGAGTTAAAGAATATAAATGAAAGTTATATCAATGCCCTCATTTTAGCTTAGGTTTAGCTCCGAACCATTTCAATTCATTCTTGACATCAGTTTACTACCTTTCATCATTTTATTTTGCCCAAAAGATTAATTTTGATAAAACTTAGAATTTTATTTGCTTTTATTTTGCTATTATTCTTTGAAAGTCTAGACATTACTTTTTTCGATTTTATTTTGTCTATTTTTCCGAAGTTTTCACGTTACTATTGTGTTGGGCCTGTATTGATGAAGTTCAATCGGTTCAAAGAAAAAAAAAACACCAGTAGTTTTATTCCAAAAAATAATAAACGGTTTAACTTTATATTGCCGTTCTTTGCCTAAAGATTTGTGAGTCTTATGGGGTATGTTAACATTTTTACAATTATACTAATAAAGTATCTTTGTTCTATTATAAATATTATAATATTTCTTCTAATACCTCTGCTGGTGGAACATTGCTACCCGAGGGTATTCACCAGCCCAGTTTTCAGACTTGTCAGACATGAAACATGTGAAAGGATTAGTACCCTCATCCTTTATCAAAAATGTTTCAAAGAAAGAAAGAGGGTCGTTAAGGCCCTTTTTGACACAAGAATTAGGCTAAAAATGATAATTGGCTGATATCTATTATTTTATATTTTTGTATTGAATAATGTCTATAAAAAATCCAACAGAATTTTTAGTTTTATTAGTTTTACAATGGTCACATGACACACAGAAACTGATCTAAATGTGAAAATACTAAGAAATTATTTAATTTGATGCAATATTTGATATTATTTTGTCAATTTAAATATAGATCGCACAAAACATCACAACCAAACTTTGCACAATTACAGATCTATCAAGTTTAAATGTTTGGTTGAAATAGCTTTGTGATGTTTTTGTGCGATCATATCTATTTTGAACAAAATACCTCAAAAAATGAATATTTTTTACCGAAAATGTTAAATTCTTGTCAAAATAGTCAAATATTCCCTTTTATTTTGTCGAAATGACGCAAAGTATACCAGAAAAAATAATGAATTATTAAAAGACGATTATGGAACAGCATTTTCACAACAACTTATTATTGTGTCACAAAATCTAAAAATTGGGCCAAATATGGGACTTAACGTACCTACTCCTTTGCTGCATTTTCTAAAATTTTAAAACACTGAAAATACGTAATTGCTCGAAAAGCAACGCACTTAGTAGATATCCGTGCCGTCAAATTTGGCTTCCCATTACGTTTTGTTTAGATTTGAGAGCTTCTTTTCCTATATTTGAATCTTTGACTTCCTGTGTTTCGGTTCTAATGCTACTGATGAGAGGTTAATCCGTGAAATGTACATATAGCATACCTCAATTTTCCATATTTATTTAACATTGATGATTTTGTATTTTTAAACAAGCCAACAAAAGAATAATAAATAATAGTGATCTTCAGATTTATAGTTTCGACAGTCAAGGAAGGCCTTCAAAAGTACTGTGATAAAGCGTAGTCCACAAGCAGTGTTAATCAAATGTGGATATAAAAGGATTCGAAAGACTCAAATCTGATTCTAAAAATTTTGTACACGTATTCACACGTTTGACTTTTCAACCCTTTATAGCACGATTAGACATTTACATCTTAATGACCGTCTTTTGTTTACTAAAAGATATAAAATTTTGGTTAAAGGTAAAAAGATGTCTTACTTTGACATATATACCGCTTGTTCTAATAAATACATTAAAGGTGAAATACCCAAAAGTGCTGGACTTTCTGATTGACAATGTTTTTGTAGAATATGGTGGTCGAGCTCTCCAACAGACCGTTGGCATTCCAATGGGCAAAAATTGTGCGCCCCTACTAGCCGCATTGCTTTTGTACTTGTATGAAGTAGAATTCATTCAGGGACTCCTGCGAAATAACAAAAAAGAAATGGACCAGATCGTTTAATTTTTATTTTCGCTATATCGATGATGATAGATATATAAGGAGATCACAGACTAAGCAAATCTACTCCATACCTATATTTATTCCTCGAAATTGACCAAGAGGGAAAATTTGTTTCTAAGATTTAGGACAAACAAGATGACTTCGACTTCCATATTGTAAACTTCAAATATTAATGTGGCAATGTACCTGCTATCCCTGCCGGGGTTAATGTTTCGCTGTTGATTCAATACTATCACGCCTGTTCCGTAGCACCTGATATAACTCACATTTTTTAAAGGAGTTTGTAGATTACAAGCCTTTGGTCTTTTGGTTTACGTTTTATCTTTTAGTTTGTTTCAAATTTGTCTTGTCTCTATATAATATGCACTATTGATCTCTCACATGGGTATTCTACATTGGACTAATAGTAAGATGTTCAATTTCGAAGGAAATAGTTTGATGTTTATCAATATTGATATGCAAGTATGTTTGTCGTGCTTTGTATTTAAATTTTTCGTTTGTTTGTTTGTTCTTTTTTTTTTTGTTTTTTTTTTGTTTTGTTTGAAGATATTGAGTAAATGTCAGAGATGCCACACTCACACAACGAGAAAAACAGATGGAATAAACCGATAATAGGTTTCAAAATGCCGTCAACAAGGTTGCAAATACCACATTTTGTGAGAAGCTATAAACCGCCACAAATAAATCAAAAGTGTGTACTTAAAATAATAGTGTCATAACAAGAATGTTATCAAAAATGTACATGTAAAACCAAACATTTGATTCAAAGGCAAACCTTTGACCAAAACTCTTTAATTGGAACTGGCACATGAGAATTGTGAAAGGGTTAAACTTTTTCAGCGCTCGGATTTTATTTTTGTTTTATCTTTTTACGTTTTTGCATTTTAACCCGATTGTTTCAATTGAAGAGACCATTTACATTTTCATATGGTTTGTTTCTTTAACAAAAAGTTAGTTTATTTGTTTGCTTATTCACAACCCGAGAGAATTTTTTCTCAATGTTAGCTTCGTTGTCTTTTTTCTGGCCGCAAATATACAGTTCGCCAAAAGTTGAGCATCACCTTGGTTTTGATAATATTTATTTTTTGGACAGACAAAATAATGGTTTGTACTCTATTTCAGAGTTTGTTGGAACGGGTAAAAACGTTATGGAAGAATAACTGTCTTTAGTATTCTTATAAAATAGTGTTTATTTTGTAGATTGAAAAAAGTGCAAGTAAGTTGCAATAATAATTTTTAGAAATCACGATGTATTTTAAGTTGCACCGAGATTTTAATTCTCTACGGGAATTTTACATTGTAAAGTCAGCCATTTGTTTGCCGGAA
>JAULBM010298618.1:0-15020 GCA_032357055.1 Geukensia granosissima | reverse complement strand
CAAAAAAAACCATCAAAATCGGATGAAAAATAAAAATTTCGTATTTCCTGCAAAAACAAATTTTTTTAACACTATGACCCTTTTTATACAAAAAACCGTACATTTTACAAAAAAATGCTTAGAGCAACTTTTATTGCATTTTTCATTATTAGGAATCATTTGCTAAAACCACCATCAAAATCCGATGAGAAATAAAAAGTTCCAAAAATTAGGGCGTGGCCATTTTTGGACCCCTCATATCTCAATAACAGTCAGAGATAGGTTATGACGCTTGTGCCCTATTATGTTGACTTTTTCATGGGAAATATAACCCATCAAAATTGGACAAGAAATAGAGATCTTGCATTCAAATAAGAGAAAAACCCCTTTTGGCCCCTGCCCAAAAACAGTTGGGGCTAGAACCCCCAAAATCATTACCAACCTTTATTTTTAACCAATTATCAATGTTCCAAAATATTAAAAGGGTTGGTTAACTCGAACAAAAGTATCGTGCGGAAACCAACCTGTTTACAGACGCCAACACCGACAACGACAGCGCCATACCATTATATGACCGCAATTTTTTGCAGTCGTATAAAAAACCAGTTATTTTAGTCTATTGCAAGAGCCCATAGGATGCGTCAAATTAAAAAGTAAGCCAGCTTCCTGATATTGTTTAAAAAGTGATATTGTTTAACAAGACTTACTATACTGAATAGGAACTCTATTTTATGCATGTTATACCAGTAAAAAGCCACAATTTATGTTAATCTATTGTAAGCGCCCACAGGATAAGTCAAATTAAATAAAGTAAGCAAGTTTGCCAATATTGTCTAACAATACTTAATATACTGAATAGAAACTTACTTTTATTATATCTATTTTATGCATGTTTTACAATTATAAAGCCACAATTTATGTTAGTCTACTGTAAGCGCCTATGGGATACGTCAAATTAAAAAGTAAGTGATTTCCCTGAATATTGTCTAACAAGACTTCTATACCGACTATACACTTACCGACCACTGAGCTGCTTCCAATATGATTGACTATACTGACTAGACGGTAGGAATATGGTAGCTCTCCTTTCTGAAAAAAAATAATCGCAGAAGTTGAGTATATCAAACAAAATAATCCAAGATCAAATTGAAAATATCTTGCATTTTCAAAAATAAAGTTAGTCATGTAAGGAAAGTTAAATTTTAAATTTTATCCAAGTTCATTCTAAAACCCCTAAATGCTTGCATCTCACTCCCAATATGTGTGTCTAATGTTCATGTAAAGTTGCATTGAAATCTATTGTACGGTTTAGGGGGATATATGCTTAGAAGGTATGTGGACAGGGACTGACAGAGTAATTCCAATATATCCTGTAAACTTTGTTTGCAGGGATACAGTATAAAATCATGAAATACTTAACTATTTGTGGAAAGCTTATTGGTTTCCAGTATTGATATCAAGTGTTAAATCCATTTCAACCGATTTTTATAGTGGGATTTTTATTGCTGTTTTGTCACACCGCTGTCCCAGGTTGGAGCGCTCACCAACCAATTTAACCCTCCACTTACTTATGTGCCTGTCCCAAGCCAGGAACCTGTAGTCCAGTGGTTTTCTGTTTGGTTAGTCATTTATTGTTATTTGTTCACCATTTTTGCCATAGATAAGGTCTGTTTTTGTGTTTTATGTATAGTTTCACATTTTATATTTTGGGGCCTTTTACAGCTTTGGTATGATATGGACTCTGGTTCATTGTTGAAGGCCGTAATGGAACCTGTAGAAATATAAATTCTACTGTCATTTGGTAGATGGCTGTCTCATGGACAATCATGCCACATCTTGTCCTTTTATATTATCATTCAAACTAATTTAACCACATTATAAGGTTCATGAGCCTGTCCGAAGTCACTAATTTTGACCATATATTTGTCTTTGTGTTTTATGTTTTGTTACGTTTACATATTTGATAATATTCAGCTAAAAGCATACATGATTTTTTATTTGGGCCAATTTAGAGGTTTTCACAAGGACTTGTATTCCATCGTGCTTGAAGGCCTTGAGGAGACCTCTAGATTTGTAAAATTCCTGTTTTTTTCATGGTTGGAGTGTAGTCTCTCTGACATTTACATGTACTTCATCTTTTTTCATTTTCATATTTAGGACTGGAAAAACATCCTTGGAGATTAGGCCTAATGTAAGGAAATGATTCCATTACTGAAAGATTTTCCGTCACTAATTAAGCCATAAACCCTATTGAGCATGTCTGATACAAAAGATTTTATCAGACCATATGTTTGTTAAAAGTAAGGGCTGTTTCAGATAATTTTCTGTGGGTGTATAATGGCAGTTGATATTTATTTCTGTGGGTTGCTGTAATTAATTATTTTCTTGTTTCTTGTTGTTGTGGGGGGGGGGGGGTTATGAAATCTGATTCTATGAGTCGTTGCTTTCCTTTTGACAATTTGTTACGACTTCAAAAAATTCTGTAGCTGGTTGGGTTTCTACAAATTAGATTCATCTGTGGGTTGTACATGTAGTTTCAAAGATAAATGCATTTCTGTAGGTGCTAAGGTTGATTAAAAATGTGTCCTTACACACCCCATATTATTATTTCTGGAACAGACCTCAAACGTTTTATATATAGACTGTGCTAAATTTTTATAATATATTCAACTAGTGTGGTCCTAAAATGTCTCGTGTTAACGATGTTTGTTGCTCAAGTTTCGGTCATTTTGGTCAGATTTTCAAACTCCTCTAGTTTTATCCATTTCTTAGCATTAATATTTTTTTATCACTGACCCAATAATTTCATTAAACACTTCAAAAAGCCAATTAAAAAAAGTTTATTTTTTTATGAAATTCTTGTTTTTTCTTCTTAGGTATTAAAATGGAAAGAATCTACCATGGGAAAACCTATGTAAAATCAAGAGAAATCTTTTTCCAACCAAATTTTCAACAACTTATATCTAAAAAATGCGCACTTATCCATATTTTTTCTCTGTTAATTTTGTTCAAATGTGAAAGATCTTGTTAAAAGAAATCATAAGCTTTTGAAAATCTTATTTCTAACACTCAATGACTGTACATGTAGGTTTGGGAAAAAAAACAAAATAAACAATCATGTGACATCAATTGAACAATCATGTGACATTTAATAAACAATCATGTGACATTAAATAAACAATCATATGACATTACCTCATTATCTATCTTAGGAATTGAGTCATCTTCTTCCCGTGTGCTGTCTGGGTTAAAATTCTCTTTATCCCACTGGTCCATTACAAAATCTAAAATTTATGCAAATGGGGAATTAATAACATACATGTCTACAGTGTATTCAGTCAGTTTTTGATTGATTGATTTGTGTTTGACACCATATTGGCAGGATTTCAGCCATATCTTGGCAGGAGTAGGTGTTTCAAATAGCAGGAAATCTTATTGGTGTAGGTGGTAAAGAATTTACAGGCCAGGGGTCTGGGAGTCTTCAAGACCCCTGGCCCCTAAGAAAATCATGCAAAATCACCTGAACCATTATATTTTTTGTTATCAAAAATGAAACAGATGGAAAAATAACCGCAAGGCTGCGGATTCACCGGCTTCCAGCTCTTCAGGAAAACACTGGTCTACTGCATTATCAACTAAAGAATGGTCACAGAACAAATCAACAATTTTTACTTCATTCAATATATAATTTTTTCTAATGATGCAAGTTATCGAATTCAGGTGAAATTCCTGTAAATCAAATTTCATTTTTTACTTATAGATCCTTTTACATCGACACTTGCGTCGAAACAACTTCTTGGTGTAGGACAATCAATGTAACAATAAGTCTGACGTCACATTTAAATGTTCCCTGACATCGTTTTTGTGGGAAAGTGTGTCAATTTACACCAAAAGTTCCAGGAATGCAATTACAGTAAATGGATCTATTCTTTCTTTTCATGTCTCTGAATTTATAAGAGTTGTCAAAAAATTTACTATAATTACCCTTCCCCCAAAAGTTCAAGAATTTAAACTTTAATTTCTGTAACATTTAGCAGAAATTTCTAGAAGAGGAAGTTGACTATTAAAGCTGTATCTTTTGAACAGGGTCGGTCGGATTTTAGATGATTATTTTTTTTAATTTGCAAAATAAATGTAGGGTTGCTGGTCAAAACTAAGAGTTGGTCAGGTAACGGACATATATATGTTTTGCTTTAGCGAAGTTGTAGCAAACACTAATGTATTTGATTTGAGCTGGTCAGGGATCAAACCCGTAATATCCCACACAGGTGGTCATAAAAAATTTCTTTTAAAGCTAGTCTATTGAGGTGAACAGTGAGTGGGTAGACTTTGAAAACAAATTATATAAATAATGCACATGTTAAGAGTTTAACATTAAGGTATCTGAAACCATAAAAAATGGTTGTCAAATATTTAAAGTTCTTTTAACAATTAACAGGAAATTGTTATTTCCTTCATTAATTTTTTCAAAATATTAGTTTCTGAATAGAAAAATATAAGTAAGCTAATTTAATTTAACAGAAGATTTACTATAAATTGTTATTGTTTTTCAAAGCTTCTTGCTATTTTACAATAGGGTTTTCTAGAAAATCGGATAATTCTATTGATCAAGTGGTCATTTATGGTCCGAATACCAAAAAGTATTGGAATGAGAATTACCATCATCTTCATTGCAAAACAAATCCACAATGTCAGCAGACTTATTTTCATTTGTATCCATATCCTGTGGTCTATTTTTCGACTCGGTTTGATGGTTAACTGTCCGTATGGGTTTCACATCAGCAGACGTCATTTCATCCACCATTAGAATATTTTCGATATCTTTCGAATTCTTCATTTCTTTGTGGTTCTTTCCCAATAGTGATTTTGTCTTTAAATTACACAATTTTTTATTTCCATCACAATCACCTTCAGCAGGTTCCAGGTCACACAATTCCATACTAAGGTCAAAGGTCCTTTTACGGTGGGTTGATTTGTCACCAATTTTGTCCGTCTCACTGTCTGTATTGTCAGAAATGACCATGACATCATCACGAACTTCATCCTCTGATTTCATATCAACAGATGCATTTTCATCCTTTTCTCCACTTTTAGAATATGAACAATTTTTAGACATTCTATTTCCTGAGACATTATTAGTACAGTGATCTAGACCTACAGTTGATGAATAAAAATAAGAATTTTCTGTCAATTCATGTGTTGATTTATTATCACAGTGTTTTAACGAGGAGCAATTAGTATCCATTTTCCCCTCAGATTCATTAGAACAATCGTTTATTACCTTCCCATTTAATTTACTTTCTCTTTCACTATTGAAATACTTAGATGTCACAACATTGTCATCAAATCCATTCCAATTACTCTCCTGTTCCATGAATAAACTGCCAGCGACAGCGGAGCCACATTCCTTTCGAATATCCTCGGGTGCATAGGAATTATTCATCATTTCAAATTCCAGCATACTCTGCTTAATAGCCAGTTCAATCTGTTCCTCTTCAGTAAGTGTTCCCAAATTCCTTTCGTATTCTGCACAAAACAAAATGCAAGGGTTATTCCAGAAAAAAATTAGTTTTTTTTAAAGCACTTAATATAAATTGGAATTAAGTAATGTCTAGAAGTGCTTAGACCAGTGGCTCCCAGGAGCCTGTATCGCTCACCTGACTCCCAAATTCCTTTATTCTGCAACAAAATGTATGGGTTATTTCAGAAAAAATCTAATTTATGGTTTTGGGTACTTCCAGTGACTGATTTTTTTTTTTATTTTCTACCTCAACCTTTAGACTTTTTTTTTTTGAAAGCACATTATATAATTTTGAGATGTATGAAATGTCTAGAAGTGCTTAGACCAGTGGCTCCCAGGAGCCTGTATTGGTCAACTGACAGGGACTCCTCACTCATCCTTGTAATCTAGTGATCTAGCTATGATCTTGTTTATTTGGGACAGATAGGCAGATACAAATGTGCCCATAGACTCTTCATGACAGGGGCTTAATAATTGATGACCACAACTTAATTGTCACCATCAAATGGTGATGCTGTCCTTATGCCACTTCTGGCTAGTTGGTCAACTAATGCCATGGCTATTAAGGCTGTTCTTGTTTCTAAATCTTTATAAAATCTTTCTCTCCGAAACTGCTTGAGTAGATATAAGAAATTAGAACTGCTTTTAAGGCCGTCTTAGTTGATGGATGAGGATGATATACGAGTACAACATAGAAGCCGAAGATGCTACAGACCAAGTCTCAGTACATTGGGGCCTCAGCTATAGATTTTCAAAGATCTGTCAAACCATAAAAAAATGCATCCATATTAGTTGTCAGACTCTGACAATATTTGCAGAGATGCTTCAAGCCAAATTGTCACTTGTCCCAGAATTTCATAGACGTAGACTTTTAAAGAACTGTCCATCAAAAATAAAAACTGCCTATAGCATGGACCACAGAAGCTTCAGACCAGTTCAGTTCATCTAGTCAAGCAGTTTCAGAGAGAAAGATTTTATAAAGATTTAGAAACAAGAACTGCATTAATGGCCATATTATGTGAATGACTGCAAATTTTAAAGAGGTAAATTTACCTATAGATGCGTCAGGCAAAGTTTCAATTCTTTTGGCCTAGCAGTTTTACCAATGAAGATTTAGGAACAAGAACTATCTTTGGCAATCATGTTAGTTATCCTATTGGGACAAGACATGTAAACTTAATAGAGAATGACTGGTAGATGCTTCAGCCAAGTGTCAATTCATTAAGTCTAGCTCTTTCAGTGGAGAGGTTTGTTAAATTTTTTTAACAGAAACAGGAACTGCCTATAATGACCATGTTAATGGACTACTGGCAAAAACAGAGGTCATCCAAAAGATGTGTCAGGCAAAGTTTCAATTTATTTTGTCCAGTGGTTTCACAGAGAAAATTAAAATACTGTAAATTCAGATACTATTGCAATGCTTTTATTATTGCCAATAATGGGACTGAGTGAAAATCCCCAAAATAAGAACTCACATTCATATTTCTGTTAAATACATTTGCAGACAGGTTTTCTTAAAATTGCATTAATTTATCTCTCATTTTGGAGTAAAGTTTCAAAATCGCAATAATAAATTAACGCAATAACTTCTGAATTTACAATTTAAAGTCCTAACAGACAGCTGACAGACAGTTTGCAATGTGAACGCTCACATAGCTTTTACCCATGATAAGTAGAGATATTTTTTTATCCTGTTCATGCTGTCATGGCTGTTATAATTAATCTAATATAAATTAATTTCTGAATTTACAGTAATTTGGAGTAAATTTTTTTTTATCTTGTTCATGCTGTAATACCCAATGGAGCTATTTTTTTTTATCTTGTTCATGCTGTAATACCCAATGGAGCTATTTTTTTAAATCTTGTTCATGCTGGAATAATTAATCTACCATGATCTTTTGATCTGATGTCTGTGTCCTGTCGACTGATTTCCAAAACTTTCTTGAGATTTGTGTCCTCTGTGCCCATGCTGTCTACTTCATCATAGTAGCCCTACAATCATAGAAGTAGATCAAGGTCAAAATACCATATTCCTTGTAGTAAGGCCAATCCAAATTTATTTCTAGTTCTTTGGATTTTTTGTGGTAAAATTAGGTGTGAGCAGGCGAAATTTTTGGTTTTAATATTTTTCTTGAAATGGAAAAAAATTAATTGGCAACCTGAAATATCAATGTGAAAACAACAATTTTTTTTCTTCATTTTTGTACTTTTAAAGGAGTGAGCAAGCAAATTTTTATTTTTATATCTAGTAAAAGAACAACAGTGAAAATTATTAAAAAGTGGGATAAAAATAGAGTGAGTAAAGATTTTTTTGAAATTTTGAACCCATAATATGAAAAGCAAGAGAATCAGAAGAACTAATAATTAATTTGAAGTGGCCTAAGTGCCTTGATTATTATTTTAAACAAAAAACTGCATGTTGCAACATAGATATTTGTCTTTCCAAATTAGTTTTTTTCTTGCTGAAACAAATGCCTGAGAGAAAATTGATATAAAATTGATTGGGTACCTGGTGAAATAGGGTCATCCCCCATTAGAGTATTTGTTTGAACTGGTAAAATCTGGAATTCTCTAAAGTCCCACATTAAATATTTATTTGATTCAGTAGCTTAAAATCTCCCACAATGAATATTTTTTAGTTTTCCTCCCCTACAATAAATGTCTCTTGATATCAAATTGGATTTTTTCTCAAATAAATTTTTTATATTGACTCTTGCAATATTACAAGTTTTCTGGGGTAAGTGGGTGCTTATACCAGCATGGGCATTTAATATGAATAATATGGCACATGGTCTTAACATAGGATATTGGTCAATATATTTTACAAATATAAAGAATCTTTATATATGTTAGAACCGTGTTAGTTCTAAGGTTTTATATTTTATTGTTGTTGTACAAACTAAGTTATGTATTTAATAATTTTCTTAGCTAAGATTTGCAAAACGTTTTCCCGCGGATCTAATTGTAACGTCACCAGTACTGTAACGTAATGTAAATGTATGGGCGCCTTGGTTCATTGGTAACGTTTGCCTGAATTGGTTAGACACTTTATGTTTTTGGGGATTTCTTGAGGAAAAGATTATAATTGGTAAGAATTTTAATTTTTCAAATTGCTAATAACATTCTAAGTATTTACAAGTAATTGTATCTGTAGTCATTAGATTTAAAGTTTTGTGCGATCATTATTTTATAGATCTACATTTGTGAATGTAATGTTTATGATCTACACGGACAATCAATTAAATTTTATAAGTTATAGTTACTTGTGTCTGAATAATTTATTGAACTTTTTACTTATATTACTTGAATACTGTATTTATTATTTTTGTTTTTAATTATTTCAGAGAATCGCAATGTTAGTACGCAATGTTAAGCAATGTACGAATACAAAAGAGTGAATAAAAACCATCGAACTGAACGGCGCATACTCATTATTCTTTATTTGGACAGAAATCCTCAACAATTCTCAATTCTCTTATTCGCTTGGAGAACTTCACTCGGAAAACGGGTAGTTTGAAAGACGGAATATATTTCTAAAACGGACCTTTGTTTGTGAACCATGGCCAAGGAAAAACAAGACTTGGGCGAATTAAAACGGATCCGTGGATCAAAGTTAGCTTCACTTACAAGACTTTATAAAGACTTGGAGAAGAACATGTTATCTTATGAAAATTCGGAGAATGTAACTACTTTGTTTGAAAAATTGTGTGATCGTTATGAACAGTTTAAATCTGTACATTTAGAGTGCTTAGATGTATGCACGGACAGCAGTGTTATAGAACAGTTGGAAGTTAGTTTCGAAAGCTGCCTAAAGAATTTCGAGGAGTTCCGGGAAAGGATTTCTCAGTGGATGGCGGAAAAAAAGGCCCGAGAAGAGAAGATTCCCGATGAAGCGAGTTCTACAGTCAGCCGTGTGACTTCACGTTCTACGTTATCTTCCCGTTCTAGTGTTTCACAACTCAAGAGTGCTAAAGCAAAAAGACTTGTAGCGGAACACAAACTTAAGAAGTTAAAAGAAAAACAAGAACTTGAGAAAGCTCGCAATCAAATTGATATGAAACAGCAACTGTTGGAACAAGAGTCGGAAATTGAAGAAGCGAAAATTGAAGAATCCGTATGGATAGAAGTAGCGGCGGAAGAAGGATTGTTAGACAATAGCGAACCGCGCGAAGTACTGGAAAATAACACAGTGAATTATAGAGTACAAAATCGTAAGATGAATAATCAAGAAGAAGTGATCAACAACAACAGTGTACCAGTGAACTTTATTGAAGAAAGAAGATCAGATGTCGGTGTATCAAGTATAGAGACGGCGTTCCAGAGAATAGCATCAAGCTTACATGATGGGTTCAATCTTCCTAAACCTGAACTGTTTACTTTTAATGGTAATCCCATTGACTATTGTAAGTTCATTAAGAATTTTGAAACAAACATTGAAAGCAGAGTAAGTGATAATCAGCAAAGACTCAGTTATCTAATTCAGTATTGTGTTGGTGAAGCTAAGAGTAGTATAGAAGATTGTGTTTTGCTAGATTCTTATGAAGGTTACAAACGTGCAAAATCTATTTTGTACTCAAGATACGGTAGGCCGCACGTTATTGCTAGGACATATATTGATAAGTTAGTTTTCGGTGCTCAGATTAAAGCTTCAGATGTTGATGAATTATCAAAATTGTCATTAGAAATGCAAAAATGTGAGATGACATTAACAAAACTAGGGTTCAGTTCAGATATAGATAATTCAGAAAATTTAAGGCGCATTGTTAAACGACTGCCTATGCATATGAGAGTAAAATGGGTTGAGATAGCTCACTCTATTAATGAGTCTGGTAGGGAACCTAGATTTTCAGATTTGACGAAATTTGTAGATGAGAAATCTCGCATAGCTAGCTCCATGTATGGTTATGACTTATGTAAGGATAAATGTGATAAAGGTGTTACAAATAGTATAAATGGTAAGAATGCCAAGAAAAATGTCAAGGTAGTTACACTTAGTACTCAGAGTGAAAACAAAACAGAAAAGGTTGAAAAGAAACATACATGTATTTGCTGTTCAGGTACTTGTTTTGATTTAGTGTCATGTAGTAAATTTATATCTATGAGTTTAAATGACAGATACAAATTAGTTCGTAGATTTAAGTACTGTTATAATTGTTTAAAGGGTAAACATTTTTCACATGAATGTAGAAAACCATCACAGTGTACTGTCTCTGAATGTACTAAAAAACATAATTTACTGCTACATAGTTGGGTTAAGCCCGATCACACAGCTACTGGGCCTTCTGTTCACTGTGCTGAAACTAAGGGTGCTTCTGTTAAAAATTGTTTAGGTATAATTCCGGTCAATGTTATGGGTGGGAACGGAAACTCTTGCCGAACATACGCATTATTGGATGACGGTGCCGACAAGACACTATGCGACGAGCGGTTGTTGAACGCCCTAAAAATCCCAAGCAAACCAGTCACCTTTAAGTTGTCTACAGTTAGTTCTGCAGATGGAGTAATTCACGGCAAAGAAGTTGATTTACATGTAAGTTCCGCCAATGGCGAAAATGACATTAATTTACGGAAAGTTTGGTCAGTAAAAACGCTCCCGATTTCAACGAGATCTGCCGTCAGAAACCAAGATATACAAAACTTACCATATTTATCGGACATACAAATACCAGATGTTGAATCCAAAGAAGTTATGTTGCTAATTGGTACGGACTCACCACTTGCTCATATTCCGTTGGAGGTTAGATCAGGCACCGGAAGTCAACCGTACGCAGTCCGTTCGCGCCTAGGTTGGGCTATTAGAGGACCTATACAAGATGTAAGCGGAACTGAGGAAGCAAATGTCCATTTCGGAGAATCAGGAGATGACATATTGCAGCAACAATTAGAGAGGATGTGGAAAACAGATTTTAATGACAGAGTTCAGGACGACAAGGTATGCATGTCAATAGAAGACAAAAAGGCGTTGAAGATAATGGACTCAACTTTGGAGTTTCAAGACGGACATTATACTTTAGGATTGCCATGGAGAAATAATAACAGTTCCTTACCAAATAACATAACCCTTGCCCAAGCTCGTTTGTATCAACTCAAGCGTAAGTTGTTACATGATGAAAAGTTACACGAGATGTACACAAAGACCGTCACAGAATATATTGATAAAGGGTATGCTAGAGAACTAAACAACACTGATGTGGATTCGAATACAGTATGGTACTTACCTCACCATCCAGTTACTAATGAAAATAAACCAGGAAAAGTACGTGTAGTGTTCGATTGCGCTGCAAAATATCAAGGAGTGTCCCTCAACAGTCAGCTTCTACAGGGACCTGATTTGATGAATAACTTGATAGGCGTAGTTATCAGATTCCGACAGGAGCGTATCGCCATTGCCGCTGATATTGAAGCGATGTTTCACCAAGTAAGGGTAAAAAAGGAAGATTGTGATGCTTTGCGTTTCCTTTGGTGGCCAAATGGACAACTAGACCAGGAACCTAAACATTATTGTATGCAGGTACATTTGTTTGGTGCTACGTCATCGCCGAGCTGCACAGCATACGCCTTGAAACAGACTGCAAAGGACAATGGCCACTTGTTTGAACCGGAAGTAGTGAAAACGGTACAAAATAATTTCTATGTTGATGATTGTTTGAAGTCTGTATCATCAGAGGATGGAGCAATACAACTTGCCAAAGACTTACAATCCATGATGAAAATGGGCGGTTTCAGACTCACGAAATGGATAAGCAATAGTAGAGCCGTATTGGAAACTATTCCGGAAGCTGAAAGAGCCCCGTCTGTAGTAGACTTGAATCCTGACGATAATTTGCCAAGTGAAAAAGCCTTAGGTATCATATGGGACATAAACGATGATATGATTAAATTCAGAGTTAAAATATCGGACAAACCTCTCACTAGACGCGGAATACTGTCTGTTGTCAGCTCTATTTTTGACCCGATCGGACTTCTTTCTCCAGTGATGTTGAAAGCTAAAATCATCATACAAAATCTTTGTAGAGCAAAGCTTGCTTGGGATGATACTATTCCACAAATTTACAGTGACCAATGGCATAATTGGTTAAGAAGTTTACCTTGTCTTGAGAACTTGACCGTGAACCGCTGTTTCAAACCCAACTGGTTTCACAATGCAAAATATACTGAGCTTCATTTATTTAGTGACGGATCGGAAGTTGGTTACGGAGCTTGTGCTTATTTGAGATTGGTGGATGAATTTGACAACATTACATGCTCCCTAGTCATGGGAAAATCGCGATTATCGCCTATTAAACAGATGTCAATACCTAGACTTGAGTTGTCAGGAGCTGTTATTGCATGTCGTTTATACGAATTCATATCGGAGGAATTGGAGTTTAAGATAGACCGAGTTACTTTCTGGACAGACTCAACAATAGTATTAGGCTATATTCGAAATACATCACGACGTTTCAAAACCTTTGTTGCGAATCGTTTGAGTATAATACAAAGGACTACTTCGCCTGATCAATGGTGTCATGTTGATTCGAAATCAAACCCAGCAGATATAGCTTCGAGAGGAATTGATGCATCTGACTCTGGAAAACTACATGTATGGTTAAATGGACCGGAGTTTCTTTGGCAAAACACAATACACTCGCAATCAGTTTTACCTGATGAAATAACTGATGTGGCGGACGATGATGATGAAATTAAGCGAGAGATAGAAGTTCATGCAATCACTAGCACTGATCCAATTGGCAATTTGATGAATTATTACTCAGACTGGACAAAACTACAAAGAGCAACAGCCTGGATATTGAGATTTAAAGACTATTGCAGATACAGATATTTACGTCATGATGTGAAGCTATATGACGGTGACTTAAAGATTCCTGAAATTAGGAGAGCTACTGAAACAATTTTAGTGAATGTACAGAAAACTAGTTTCCCAGAAGAAATGAAACATCTTAGCAAAATGACGTCTTTGAGGAATGACAGTCGCATCATTTCTCTGAATCCTATTCTGCATAACGGATTGATTAGAGTTAGAGGAAGAGTAAATTCCAAAGAACCCAAACAGTGCCCTATAATACTGCCTTACAACCATCACATCACGACTCTTATTATTCGTTTCTATCACGAGACTCAGGGACATGTAGGAAGACAGCAGGTGCTTGCTGCAGCACGTGATAAATACTGGATCATGAAAGGACCCAGCTATGTAAAACATGTGCTCAAAGGATGTGGACAATGTAAACGTCAGAATAAACAATTCTGTAGTCAACAGATGGCTCCACTTTTGGACGAACAAATTGATGCTGAAAAACCTCCCTTTACATACATTGGAATAGACTACTTTGGACCTCTTATGGTTAAGTCAGGTCGTTCACACTTAAAAAGATACGGATGTCTGTTTACCTGCCTCACAAGTAGAGCCGTGCATCTCGAAATTGCTCACAGTCTGACGACTGATTCCTTTATAGCAGCGTTCCAACGTTTTGTAAGTCGACGGGGAGTACCACAGAAAGTCTTTAGTGACAATGGAACTAATCTTGTTGGAGGAGAAAAGGATTTGCGAAAATCTATCCATGAATGGAATCAATTAAAGATAAACAAATTTATGTTACAAGAAGAAATCGAATGGCATTTTAACCCACCCTCAGCTAGCCACATGGGTGGTGCTTGGGAGCGGATGATTCGTTCAACTCGAAAAATATTGAAGGCATTAGTCAAGGAGCAGTTACTAACCGATGAACAACTCTCAACTCTAATGACTGAAGTCGAGAAAATTCTGAACGATAGGCCGATAACAACAGTCAGTAACGACCCAAATGATCCAGCAGCTTTGACACCCAACACATTACTCTTGATGAAATCCAATCATTGTATCCCTCATGGCATCTTCAATAAAAAAGACATTTACGCACGAAGATGGTGGAGGCAAGTTCAATATCTTTCCAACGTGTTCTGGAGAAGGTGGATTCGTGAGTACCTGCCGATGTTACAGTTGCGTCAGAAATGGCAGCGACCCAATGCGAACATACAGAAAGACGATGTTGTACTAGTTGCACAGGAGAACATACCTAGAGGACAATGGCCGTTAGGCAGAGTTATCCGTCCAAATTGTGGTCGGGATGGGTTAGTCCGTAGCTGTGTGGTCAGATTCAGAGGTATAGAGTCAATTAGACCAATTACAAAGCTTTGTTTGCTAGAATGTTCTGATTAATTAACTAACATTGTATTTATTTTTGAATGAAATAGTAGTTATTTCATGGTGGGGTGTGTTAGAACCGTATTAGTTCTAAGGTTTTATATTTTATTGTTGTTGTACAAACTAAGTTATGTATTTAATATTTAATTGATTTTTCAATTAGTCATTTTTTTTTTAACTGGTAATGTTTTTACTAGCTCGCGTTCTGACGACTTTATAATTTTCTTAGCTAAGATTTGCAAAACGTTTTCCCGCGGATCTAATTGTAACGTCACCAGTACTGTAACGTAATGTAAATGTATGGGCGCCTTGGTTCATTGGTAACGTTTGCCTGAA
>JAULBM010298607.1:0-15021 GCA_032357055.1 Geukensia granosissima | reverse complement strand
AATTTCTTAGTATTTTCACATTTAAAGTATTTTCTATGTGTCATGTGACCATTGTAGAACTAATTAAACTAAAAATTCTTTTGGATATTCTTTTTATAGACATTATCATTTCAATATAAAAAAATAAAAAAATAGATATTTGACAATTTTAATTTCTAGCCAAAAATGGACCTTAACGACCCTCGTCCTGTGAACTGCTATTATTAATATTAATTTGAATACTTTTATCGTGTTATTGTCATATTATATATAATATCTGTGTGTGACCCTTTAATACCTAAGTTTAACCCCAATTCTTTACCCCCTATACCACAGATATTTTTTTATATCTTTGTTTACGATAAGTTTCGATAAATCTTAGTCGTTGACAAAGAAGCTGTCTTGACAGGGTATATTTCGGTTCGCAACTCCATCTTCTTGGCTTGTATGGAATATTGGAATATCTGTTTTCGTAAAGAGTAACAACAAAACAAGCTGTTCTCTGACAAGAGGTTGTAATCCTGGTCTTGATGCACTGTCATTTAAGCATTTCCCATATCCTGTAATGACTACCAGATAGGAAAATGAGGAGTGCGGTGGGATATTTCTAAAGAGGCAAGATTTGCTTACCCTTTTTGGATCACCGAAGTGTCCCATTTGTTCCGCCATCTTGCTCTACAAATGGCACATATTGTTTGGATTTATACTGTACCTGATGAAGACTAACGCAGAAAGCAGTCTGCAGGTTTAAAAATCAACAACAGCGGCATTTGCATGTGTACACTAATAATTACTACATGTAGCTATGGATGCCGCTGCTGTTGGAATGTTAATCACCGAGGATATCACTGGCCCAGTGATCAGAAATTTTACACCTAATTTTAGTGGGGATACAGCGATAAATGTAGCCTCAAAATCAGATGTTCAAAATCTCAGATATCTGATAGATAGTGTAGTTAAAGGATATTCCTATTTTGGGAGTATTTACAAGGTTATTTTCAAGGTTTGGGTTTTTCTTCGGACCCTATCTGTTCTGATGAAGCGGTCTGCCTTTTTAAAATAAAACAGTATTAATACAATTATTAGTTCGATGACTACATATACAATACTTAACAACATATTTAGAAAAAAAATAGATTCCTGCGATTATGGATTTTCCATAACATGTCGATTTCAACATATTGTATTTGGTTAAATACGGTTTTCCCGTAGGCCATTCTAAATTCTTAACTTTTAAACATATCTATTAAACAGGAGATCACGTTTCTATTTACATTTTTGTAAAATATGAAAATATAATAATGTGTTAGTTTTGATATAAAGCATTTATAAAATATATTTTTAGATGATACACACGTTTTAATTCAGCGACAAATTTTACTCCACAAACTCCATTCCATTTGTTATCTTTTTTATCATTGCCTAAATATTAATACTACTTTTGTTATTTTTTTTTGTTAATATTAACTTTCTTATAAATATAAGAATGTATTTTCTCAATTGCTATAAAGCCTACTATGTTCTTTTATTTTCGTCCTTTTTCTTATTCTTCAATATTTCTGTCTTTCCTTTTATCTCATTTTTTTATATAAATCACTAGACTATGATTTTATATTTTTTTGTATATGCAAGTTTATTATGTCGTCATTTTGCATTGATACTATCTGTATATATATTTGTAACGGGAGATGACTTCATTAAGTTGTATAACTTTTGTCCAATCCCTTTTTTCGATGTTTTTGGCAAATAAAATATGTTTAAACTTTAAACTAAACTAAGCGACAAATGTTTTTTCTAGCGTTTATCCCTTTACGAAAATTATCATAAAGATTTGTTCTTAGACGTAATCGACCTTGCTCTGAAGTTAGTTAAAAATAAATTCGTAGTCTCTGTAGTAACCTCGTAAAAAGGGATAGGATAATGTTATTTTGAAATTCAAATGACCTATAAAATCATGCTACCTTTAAATTTTGATCGCCAATTGAACCATGTATTATATCCTTTTCCTATTATTTATTTCCTAATTCCGGGTATGTAGGAAATTTTCAAATCTATTTTGAAATAAAATTTTCATTACGATGTATATGATTTTATATTTACATTCTGTGTGTTTAACAGTAAACATATGTTTTCAGTGTGACCTAGCCTATTTTACAAGATACAGATACTAAATTTTAAAGATACTTTTAGATTGTAAAAATAAAACAAGTGTATCATTGTACTGGAATATTGCAGCCCCATGTTGAGATTACACTAAATATATAGCAGTGTGTCACAACGTACTTATTAGTTTGAAATTAGGATTTACATGGAAAACACATGACATAAATAGTGAAAATTTTCAGTCACCTTTACCCAACCCTTCTTGTTTTTAGCAGTGAAGAATTTAACCTAGTTTTGATTTGGAAAATTGGTATTGTGTAATTTAAAAGAATTTTTATCGAAATGCAGGTACACTTCACCAGAACTTATTATAAGTATATAATTTCACGTGTATAACGCGAACACTTGAAAAAAGCCAAACTGACAAATACATTGAAACTGCATGAAGGTATTAGACTGTATTTTAAGTGTATTTAGTTTAATAACAATTGCCACACAGTTTTGGGTTGTTTTATTTACCGATTTAACTGTTAACTTAATATTTTATCTCGAAATAGTTTCATGCGGCAAAGTGGAAACTGTTCAATCATTAACTATTTTCACACGATTTGACGTCGATTAACATCATAACATGTTTAGTTTACAGGGTCAAACAAAAGCCGCTAATAGATAATAGGTAAATATTTCACGGGTCTTTATAAGGAGCTATCTATCAAACTGACAAAATACTGCGAATGTATTAGTTTGACTAACTACCATACAGCTACCGTGGGGCATAATGGTCGGGTTGATAAAGGCCTATGAAAAATGTTATTTGTCATGAAAATTTTTACTTTTAATGATTTTTTATGTTTGACTAATTCTTTTTCATTCACGATGACAATGTATTTTCTTTAGAACACGACACCGACACTGAAATAAGAGAGAATACGAAAAGTAGCTCCTAAGAACTACTAAAATTACATAAATTTTGTCACAATGTCATATTTGCTTAAGACTTAGAAAAGGTCAAAATCGCAGTTCTAGACTTTTAAACATTGTGTGAAGAACTCTCCGCAATGTCTGTATATTTTGTTTATTGGACAATCAGCTTTTTTATGCTGAAGCTCTTGATTTTAAATGTGTACCGCTTCTGTTTAATTAAAAATAATTCAGGTATATGATTATGAGAAGTAGTTTCATTCTGTACAGTAGTGACGCTAAGCTCTGTGCCGACATTATTGTATAGTTGTAAGACTTTTGTGTGTTCATCATTACACTAGAGAACATTTGTATATGGCATTGCAGGAATTTTGAGTCAATGATATTTCAATAGCTCAGAATCCCGTTTTGCGCAATAATCAAGGATAGTTCTAGTTATAGTAGATTTGTCGTTAATACAATAGTATAGAATTTTTGGCAGACAGATACATGACCATGGACACAATGGATGCTTTAAAACAATATGTATTTACCAGAGGGTCACACGTAAATCGTTTATTAAGAAGTCAGACACGACCATAGCTTAAAAAGAAAAACACAAGACAATATAACATCACAAAAACACTGATCAGAGAATTAAGAAACACGTACCCTAGACCACCCTAGGCTACATACAAAGATAAGAGAAATAAGTATACCTAAGTAAATATGAATTTTTCAGTATTAACAACTATAAAATCAAGCCTCATTTTTTGTATTCTCAACTTAAATTATTTACCATTATTGTTTTAAAACTTTTTTCTAAGAGTTATGACAAAGGGGATGATTTCAACTTTCGGTTTATTCGATATTTTCGTGCCTGTTCCAAGTATCAGAAATTTCTCAAGAGATTGTTGCTGTTGCTATGTAAATTACTTCAACATGGAAACATCCAATCAAGATTGAAATCATCTCTCCTTAATTTTAGGGTCGCCATCATCAATTGGTAGATCCCTGTGGTTTCAAAATACATGTATCTCAAAATGTCGGGAACTTGTTACGTGTAATACAGCAATAAGTTGACCTCTACTCGGATTGACACTATCCCGAACTAGAGTTAAGGTGCCGCGCTGGAGACGGAGGGTGTAGTAAGACATATTTACCAAATGTTGCTGAAAAGATTCACCAAAATTTAGGACCGGTATAATGATATATTTCGAAGGTCGCTGTAACAGAATAGTAATTGTGGTTAGTCAGGAGATATTTCATCAAGCTTAGTCACAAGGTGTTTAGATTCAAATAGATGGATCAAATGCAACTTGTAGTTCCCTTTAATAAATTAACTTATAAAAATAGACACAACATTGTTGTAAATACTTTCCATTTCTGACTTTATATTTAATGATTGCTAAATTCACTTATAAATAGTTTAATCGTTCCTTAACACTTATAATAATCGCCTTGTGCAATCATCACAATTTTTGACCACCTTTACAGTGTGTATCAAAGCCAAACAAAACCAGTAAAACCCGCCACATGTTACATGTGACTGTCTCAAAATGGTTTTCCATTAGCTTTTTTAATCATTATTCTCTTCAGAGGTTGATCCAGACTTTTGGAAAGGGGGGGGCACTTTTTGTGGACCTCTTGATTCATCAATTTTTCTCGATTTTTAATTGAGATTAAGACCAAATTTACCCAAAACTCTTTCTTTTTATTATTTTTGCGTTTTTAGGGGGGCTAGGCCCCGCTGCCCTCTGAATCCGCTCCTGTTCTTACAGTTTTTTTCAATTTCAATTTTTGGCCTGCCATTTCACCAAGGAACACCAATCATTCAACTGGAGCGATTTAGAGCACTTCAAAAAGGGCGTGATTCCACTCTTACTGAAGGTCTTGCGGAGATCTCTGGATTTTAAAAATTCAGCCAAATCGTGCTGAGATGTGTTGTGCTTTTCTTAGCTTTCAGTCATAATCCTTTATTTTTAAAGCATTATTATATTACAGTGTTTTGTAACGTAAATGAAGATCAACCACATGAAAGTTACTGTCTGAAAGATGTACTTTTAATTTACAATTCATTGAATCTGGGTCGCACAAACGCTGTATGATAAAAGAATGAAATATACCATTATTACAAATAGCAGTTCTGTATAGGATAAAAATGTATGGTTTCTTGTGTTTCTGGTCTTAGTTTCGGATCAACTCTGACATCACAAGTGCGTCCATTTGATTGAATAACAATAAGAATTTTTTTTAAATCGGGGAATGCCGACACAGCTAGTCTTCATGTTCAAGATAAAATAAGCAAAGAATATATTTGATAAAAATCAACTTTTTTCTGCTTTCAATTGCGGTTAAATAATGAGACAGAATACATTGTGCTATGACGATAGAGAATTCCAAGGAATGGCTTACTTCTTCTCATTTAAAAAAAAACACTGCATGGGTGTATAAATTAAAGCACAGATTTCCGATACATCTCCCTTAACACTTCCTACTCTGATGCTGTCAAACACTGAAGGTAATTTCCCGGGTGAATCTGACAAGTGTTTGCTGCTTGAAGTTACGTGGAACTGTTTCAAAATGGCCTCTTTCCGATTTATCAAGTATTAAGTAACCACTTCTGGTTGAGTGGGTGATTTTAAAGTGTGTAATGAATCAAAGGATTAGAGGTGGACAACGGTCGTTTCCCGTACTAAACAAATCGAAAAAAATCCAATGTACGGTAAAAAAAAATCCTTTTTCCATGCATGTCTGTTAAAACGATGCTCTGATCATGTTTACTGGGGAGTTTTATGTTTTTGACTAACTTATGTTTATTGGTACTTTATAGTTGCAAATTTCCCTTTTCTGTTTTTAAACTCTCCATTAACAGGTTCGAGTATTCTTTCCTAGTAAAAATAGATAAATTTTGGAACATTCATCCCAACATCTTTTCCTGTGTATATTGCTTTAATCTACTACAGTCGTCACTAAAAAGTTAATTGTTTTTCAAATAGAGGTTGGACATTTAAGGAGTGTACTTCTAGTTATTGAGTTCAGGATATCAGTATTGAGTAATTTGTGAGCATAATGAGATATTCTTTGAATTTTATAAATAAAAAAAGATAGATTATTCGAAGACAGAAAACCATCATGCCCCTTCAATTAAAAAAAAATTCATACCTCAATTTATGTCGTATTAAAAAATTAATATATACAGATAAGGAATAACTTGTATTAAATCATTTGAAATACATCATATATAATTTTACATGTATTACTGTAGAATTGCATGTATTTGTGTATTATGTGACCCTGCAGGCATGACGTGTAAAATGACACAATAATCGCGAGATCTTTGTACTGATTAAATATGACAATATTATGACAAACCAACTAACAGGTTGTGATTCCGATTGAAATGGCTTCTATATATTGTATGAAATAATTAATACCTTTTGGTCGCTTCATACGAAAATTATATTGTTTTTAGATAAGTGCTCTGTGTCAAAAAAAATCTGTAGAAAATTTCAGTACGGATTTTAATCGAATTTGAAATACGATGAACTTCTATTTATAAAATTTGAATTTTAGGGATTTTGCATTTAGCTTATTCTGGTTACATATTACTGTAATATTCAAGTATCACTTTTGGACAGTAAAGATCAGCATATCATGGTTTGTTATTGCATGGTATACCTTTGTAAATGGAGGTGGACCGAACCATAAATTACAATCTACTAAACGAACAACAACAAAATCTAATGAATGAGGCACTTGCTGTTACCAGTCCAGTGTAGAATACCCATGCGAGAGATCAAAAGTGAATAGTCCAAAGAGACAAGACAAATTTGAAACAAACTTAATGATAAAATGTAAACAAAAGGAACAAAAGCTTGGAATCTACGAACACCTTTACAAAACAGGAGAGGGATCAGGTGCCCGTGATCACCAGATCACTATTGGGCCTTTACCAAAATTAAGCCCTGGGTAGTTTGAATTTATATAGTGACTATGTAATTAAAAGCGAAAGGGAAAAATAAGAGTAGTGTTTACTCGAAATGTGAAACCATTGCGTTTTAAATGCCTCTGCTAGGGTGCAATTAAGTTTTAATTTTATATCTTTAGCACTGAATAGGTCTTTGCAATACAAAATGAAAGTACAAAATGTACCATTTAACGATAATTAATTACATGTAATTATATCAAATATTGATACAGTAATGCTTTGAGTCGTATCACATTACATTTGGCCGTCATATTTACAAACCGCTTGTATGAGATATCCGTTGAATCACCAACTTATCTAGATACGGAAATACTTAAGCTATCATTAAAAAACCTTTGAAATATAGCCTATTGACCCGAATAAATGTTATAGAAGGACTTTCAAGTGTTCAGCACTAAAGAGCTCCTAAAAATATTACCGAAATAGATCTTGTAGTGTTACCATAGCAAACTTAAAATAGAAATACAGCGTTACAAAAGCCAACTTTGCATCTTGGTGTATCGTATACAGTACAATTTCTAGAAACAGTGAAGCTGGCTTAATATTAAGGACACTTTCGAATACATTTTAGCAATACATGGAGAGAGTTGTCTTGTTAGCGTATGTTTTGTTTGTTTGTTTGTTTGTTATATCTATTAATATGGAATTAAAGCTGCCCCCAGAATCTATTTTAGTCAGAGAGGTCAGTTTCATTGAAAGAACCATCTATTCTGGGCAGGTGACTGAGGGGTTGTGAGTAGACTGAACTCTTTTTATTATCACCATCAGTCCAAGCGATCTCACATGGTATCAGTAATGGGCCACGGTGATACGCATACTACATTTGCCCTATATTTTTGCACTTTCGTTCCAGATGATTGTAAAATTCAATATTAGCAATAGCTGCATTATGTGCATTATTCTTTAAATTTATTTACTTTTTACGCTTAATGTTGTTGTATTTGCGCAGGCAAACGCGTCTGATATTTAAAAGTAAATACCAAATAAATGGAATTTATTCTAATCTATTTCAATCACATTGGCATGTGATCACATTAACATGTTATGAGTTGGATTATCTGAAATGTCAAAATTTGAAATCAGTCAATTTCAGTACTTTTGAATTTTTCTCGTCATTATTTTTTACGTATTATCATCAGGAATTTCACCATGAGCTTGCTTTCAGTGACTGAGTGCATTCATTAGAGAGGTAGAATATCGTCTTTTTGCATGTATTTTTGTTTATTGTTTTATTGTAATTCAGGTAGTGTCAAGTCGGATTGGGTGAATTTCTGATAGGTTTTAATAGCTCGTCTTTAAGTGCAATTTTTCCTACATATTTTCCTTTGACCACTCGTTCGGATCCCAATGAACTATAGTTTTACCCCACCACATTTGTCTCGTGTTTGGTGTGCAGTCTCTCAGACATTTAACCTATATCTTTTCATTATTATCAAGTGAACTTCAATTTACGCACAATCACTAACAGCAACGTGTAGCCACACTGAAAAATGTCTACCTCATTGCAAGCAGGAGAAATTGTGTGACCATGTGTTTAACAGAAATCTCAAATTTCTTTTTACATGGTAAAAGTTATACCGTGTCAAATTAGTAAAGATTTTTGGCTAAGATTGGCAGTCAAAATTTGATAAATTTATGTTTCGATTACATTGTTATATATATCTTAAACACTATCCTTCCCTATGCAGAATCCTGGCGTAAAATGCACAATGTAATTTTCCGGTCATTTGCGCAGAAAAAATGCTGATAAAAGCTTGTCATGATTATTTAATAAAGATAAAATCTGGTTAAGGAACTATTTTGTCACTTTGTACATGCAAAATGTAATACATAAAAGATAATCGGATAAAATCTTAAAATGCATACATGTTTGTTAGCGTTCCTAAATCAGATACAAAAACTCTTGAAGATATTATAATGTATATGCAAGTGTTATACACAAAAATAGGATAAAATACGAGGGGTCGTTTTCCCATGTTTACGGTTATTCGGTTTTTTCACATTGAAATAGCCTTATCTTGGTCAAATGGAACAAAAAAAATTAAAATGTTTCATATTCTTTTTGAATCTTTTGAATATAATGGCCATTGAAGAAGTTCCGGACCAACAGAACTGTTATGTTGCAGAAAAAGAATGTTTTTCAAAAATCTTCGTAGAGTGAAAAAATAATGGATAGATCTTCTTTCATTATGGTTATGTTTTTTTTTAACAGTTCTCTTCGTAATAACTAAATTATTTGTGGATCATTTAACCAAAAGCGTCATTGGTCCAAATTCGTTTTTCATTAAACCCGAAGGAAAACTTGTTCAAATATCTGTCAAAAACAGATGAAAAATTGAATTGGAACATAGCAATGTGCATTTGATGTTTCTTTTTTCATACCTTTGAACTATTTCCCTACGCTGATTCAAGTGGTCAATATTACTGAATCATCTCTAGAAATATTTTGTGCTAAAATCTTGTAAGTCACCGACCATTTGATTTTCAGAATCATTTGTAGACTACGTGTTACTTAAGGTAAACTTCAGCATGACGAACAACTGTAAAAAGTTGGCAAATGATAAGCAATTAATATGTCTTAAGCTGCATGTAAACATTCATTATCTTTTCCACTTCGTACAAAATAAAAATATCAAACATGTGGCACAATTTTCAACAAATGAGCAATTTTTATCAGAAGTGGTATAAAGAACGATTTTAATTATCTTTTATTTACATAGATTTTAATTATCTTTTATTAACAGTTACCTGGCCTCCATTTTTTATAATTCTTGTTTGGTCAAGTTTCACGTATACAGTTTACCTCTTATCCCAAAGAAATATATTTATTGTAGCTGATGGGACTCTACTTTTAAGTATATTTATTACTTTTTTATACGAAAATAATTTCAGATTTGTTTTTTGTCTATAATTAAGTTTTTCTCTCAAATCTTGAAATTGAAACGTGCGTAATTCTTGCCTTAAGGATATATGTTATCACGAGAATTGTTCTTGTATTTTGTATATATTTTCTTCTTTTTGTGCTTTTTTGCGTGTTGTAGTGGTTTATATATGAACTAAAACTTTGTATATATGCAACTGGAATTTTTTGTCCTTAGCAAATCTACGTATAATAATGTGAAAGCGCTCCAAAATCATATACTACTAAATTAAGACAACACTCTTATGTAATAAACTTAAAATATACTTGAAATTGTAGTGTATAAAGTGATCATTTCCATGGTCAAATTGGTTTAATTTTACGAAATTGCACTTTTCTCAGTATAAATTTTACCCTATGGTTTTTAAGTAATGGATTTCTCAAGTGTACAAGTCCAATGAAAGCTGAGACACCATAATAGGTGATGTACCGTTGAAAAATCTTTATGAATGACAATTGTTATTCAACATCTTCACACATTTGCAAGAAATAATAATCATATCAACAGTTGTTATGGTAAAGATAACATTCTGGGCCCAGTTGTTCAACACTTTTAACTCGTGGTTAAATTTTAACTCGTAGTTATAACCTGTACAAATCAACCAAATTTAACATGGAGTTAAATTTAACCCTTAGTTAAAAGAGATGAACAACTGGGCCCTTAATGTTATTTTAGAGCATTTGTATTATTCATTTTTTTCAATAAATGTACACAAATGTTGATTTCGAATAAAACGTTGGAATAATTACGGGTTCCAAATTGAATACTGCATTAGTCCGAATTTTCTCACACTACAAACTGGTCAACCTGTCAGTTAATAAATAAAAGCAGGGAAAGATCAACATTTGTAAACCTGTATTATGAAACCACTGGGGCTATGCCACTGCTGATTGGCACCCCGAGGGTATACACCAGCACAGTCGTCGAATTTTACCACATATTGCTTTACAAAAATTGCCGTTACTTATTTAAACGCTTAAAGCCAGAAATAACAGAAGGGGCTTCAGTCCTTGTATTGCAAATGGCCATAATGGAAGCTGTAAAAAACCGCGAAATACAAATTGTGAAACTATACATAAAACACGACAATCGACCTAATCCAAAGCATAAATGGTGAACATATAACAATAAATGACTAATAAAACAACGAAAACCACTGGGCTACAGGTTCCTGGCTTGGGACAGGCACATTAGTATGTGGCGGGGTTATTAGATGTGTCCGCAGGATTTGGCTGCCTATATCGGTTTGTTGTGGATTTGAGTACTTCCTACTATGTTTTGATCTTGGTTTTCCCATGTTTTGGTTTAATTGCTGCTGACGAGAGTAACTCTTTTGCACACGTCTCCAGTATAATCAAATTTCCCTCATTTGTATGACATTGGTAAACCTGTATATATCAAAGAAATATGTAACGACTGTAGCACATTTAAATCAAGAAGCATTTTTTTTCGTAACAGCATTGTTATGTACGTTTTATGGCTTTGTCTTTTGTTCGTATATTTGAATACAAGTTGACCAATGTTGAATAAATATGAATAACTGAATCATACTCAAAGAAGATAAAGTCGTTGCCAAACCAAAACTGCACAATATATATTTAATATCATTTTATTTAAATGACGGAGCTCTTTTTATATTATATTTACGATTATACATTTTTTGTTATAATTATATTTGTATCATTTTATGTTAATTAATTTTAAATGATCATAATCATAGGTACCTTATGCTAGCTATTTAATATTGCTGCATGGCTTCTAATTATTCTTCTATATAAGAAATTATAATGAATTTAAGACTATTGTGAAGTTTGAAACGTAACTCTACATGTGTATTTGAACAAATCATTTTTCTTATATATTCTATAATTTAATGCTAATGTACATTTATATTTATGCAACAACAAAAATTTAAAAATATATAGGATGAAACATTTTATTTGAGGTTTTCCTATGGACATATATATAGTTATTTAGGGTTGCATTCTATGTAAAAACGATCATCTTGGATTAGAGAACTATGTTAACCCGTGCCAAGGGATGAATTGTTATGTCATATAACACAAAACGGGACTAAAGCATAACCAAAAAACTGAAAAAAAAGAAATAAAAATAAAAATTAACTACATGTAATACCAAACATGAAAAGCAAACAAAAAAAACAAATAGATATTCAATAAAAATTTACTGTAAGCTAAAGCCCACTAAAAGGATTCTCAAAAATACGGATTAGGACCATGTGCTTCATAAAGGAATGCAATGTCGTTTTCCTTAAAAGCTTTTTTTATTTGGAGTTAATGTACATGATTTTGTCAGAATTCGTAATTACACATTAAGTTGTTATTTTAATGCATAGTAAATCAAACATTTGACTGAAATATGGTAGAGGAAGAGAAAGAAAACCGAAGGGCCAGACAAAAGGGGAAAGTCGATAGACAAGGCAAGCATTGCAATAAAATGAACCTCTTGACTGTTGATGTGCGTCAATTAGTTGAAGTCCTGATGCTCTTCCCTATTGATATATCATTAGAATAATAGCTGTTTAACTTTAAGACTTAATGAATGTTTCGATATGGAATGTGACTTAAAATTACATTTGATTTGTCTGTTAAATTCTCACGAATAGAAAATAACTTAGATTTTTTCTGTGTGTGACTGATAGATTTTAGTCTTCGAAGAAGGTGAAATCATAATTTTTCTCAATATAACTCTTCTTTTAGGAAGCTAAAACTTTATTGTTATCATTAGGATAACATGTTTTATTATTTCTGGCATTATTTAAATGATTTTATTCGATTTGACCCTCAATATGACTTTAGAGAAATGAAATTTATGTTTAATTATATTTTACAGAAAGAAAGAGTGAAATGTTTTTTTTTTTCGAAAAAAGATAAAAATTAAAAACGTCCGGGTCAAGGATATGTCAACAGCATCTTCCTCAATAACTAGGTCAGATGGTCAATAACATTGCACAATCTATTCTTATAGAAAAAACACGGAAGCATCTGTAAAAATGTTGACAAATTTATAGCAAGAATAAAATTGTCACCTTTCGAGATCACTGTTTTAATGTTATATCAGCAGTAAACAAAAGATTGCACCAGTCAGATAGCATAATGATACATGTAAAACCGTTATACCTGACAACAACCTACAGGTAAAAATTACAGGTAATTACAGTTAAACTAGCTAATCTGATAATGGTGACATTTTAATGTACAAAATATTAATATTCCAACATAAAATTACCACATATTAATATTAATTGCTTAAAAATAATAATGTCTCTGGTTTTTATGTTTGTATACATTATAGTGCTGTATAAACGCACTTTGCCAGCTATATGTAATTTTGCATTTTCAAGATTACAGAAATAGTCAAATTCAAAATATAAACCACTAATTAATAATAAGTTCAGACAAAAAAAAACAAACTTGCATAATTGTTATATGACTAGTCATAAGTCGTGATGAAATTCAAATTTTTTATATGTGAATTTGATTTGCATTAAGTCTGAAAGATCTGCATTAGGTCATAATGATGGAATTTGTTACACTTAGGATATTTTTCCAAAGACACATGCTGCGTTAACAAAATCAGGATATAGTTTCATAGAGAGTGTTTGTCAAGGATAAAGATGACGATTAAGATTTTAAAACCTTAAAAAGTGTTTGATTAATTACACTTGCATACCAAACCATTTATATAGGCTCTGATTATCACAATATATATATAGTAGGGTTTTTTGTAGCTTTGTTCGTGGCAACCGGATAAAATTTAAACAAGTAAAATCAAGTATATTTTTCAGATTTATTATTGTTGAGATTGCAGGCTTTTTGTGTTTAAATCTCACACTAGTGATTTTTCTCTTTTTTCCAATTCTATTATACTGTATTTGTATTAATATTTTTCCTGTTAACAACAGCTCTAGAAGTGTTAAGCTAACCCAACAAAAACTGTTATCGTGAAATCTAAAAATACTTAAATATTGTAAAACTGCAAGACTGGCAGGAAATGACTGGAGAATCAACACATTAAATGGTTTCTAAATTCTTGGGAAAATTATGATCCTTTACACTACATTCAGCCGGACGTGTTTTAATTCATGTATTATCTTATGAAAATCACGTATATTGTCAATTGTGTTTGTATTTTGAAATATCTGTCAAAAAGTACATTTCGGGTTCGGTACAGCTTTTTGTCTCGTTTTATTTGTAATGGTCTGCGTCCAATTCATCGAATTCAAAACTTAAATCTAATGCAGTTGGGTTCTTAAGTTTTTTATGACGATTTGCTACAACATTGTCCCATGTAAGCGGATTGGGTTTGATTTTTCATGAACATGTTTAACTCCGCCACATACTTTATGTGCATGTCACAAGCCAGGAACCTGTAATCCAGTGATTGCAGTTTTTGGCATGTTAAAGTGTTACTTTTTTACATTGTATACTTTGTTTAATACACGTCAATATCATCAATTTTATTTTGTCTGCCCTCTGAGTTAACCATATTTCATCTGTCATATTTGTATCTTCGAATTCTTTTTGGTCTTATATTATAAGTCTTTTGGTATTCATTAATTAATCATCGATTTAATGAAAGTGTATTCTAAAATCAAACATCTGTTAAGTAAAAACCGTATTGGGAACAAATATCTAACATTTATATAGAATTGTAAGGCATAAAACAAAAATGATTATAACTGATTACATATTACATATAAATGAATATTTTTATTTCAATTGCCTTTGTATTTCCTTGGATTATTTAGTAATATATGGATATAATTAGATCAAAAGAAAACATCGCCACACATTAATTATTATTATTATTATTAATTATCATCATTATTATTATTATTATTATAACAACTGTAAGCTTTATTCCACAGCAGCATAAGTAACCAGGAGAACTGTTTAATCAAACAAGCAAAAATAATATCGATAATATATATGTGGATAACAAAAAAATATTAGTTCAGCAATTGCGTTTTACGAATTTGTTTTTACACAATGATATATATGTATCTAAGAAGATGTCTTGATAATATTTGATTGATTGATTGATTGATTGTTGTTCAACGTCCAGTGGCAAATATTTCATGCATATTCAGGACGGAAACAAGTT
>JAULBM010298597.1:0-15021 GCA_032357055.1 Geukensia granosissima | reverse complement strand
GGCCTATTTCAAAAATATGGGGGTTGTCTGAATCTGCAGCCCTCAGCAGATATGCGACAAGCCAAAAATTACTCTCATTAAAAATATTCAACCACAAAAATTGAAATCGTTTTGTCTAAATCCTCAGCCCTTAGAGGATATACGACACAATAATAATCATTTAAGTGGAAATATCTCCATTTTTTGAAATGGTGAGTTCTCTCAATAAAATTGTAAAGTTTTAACAATGTCTTGTTTCTTTATAATAATTTGTTTACATGGTAAAAATAAGTTAATTTTTTTAAACTTTATGAATACTGAATTTTGCATGATCCTGCACTAGCTTCCTTCACTAGTGACGTGGATCCTGAGGTTTCAAATATATATATAATTAAGTATAAAATAATGACTTTTGGAAAGGTCCTTCACTAGATTCCTTTACTAGCAACGTGGTCTTTGAGTTTTCTAAAAGGTTTGTACTACAATTTAGCAAGGTCCGGCACAAGATTCCTTCACTAGCAACGTGGTCCTTGAGTTTTCTAAAAAGTTTGTATTTTATAAAGTTTATAACAATTTGGCAAGGTCCTCCACTAGATTCCTTCACTAGCAACGTGGTCCTTGAGTTTTCTAAAAGATTTGAATTTTATAAAGTTAATATCAATTTAGCAAGGTCCTGCACTAGATTCCTTCACTAGCAACGTGGTCCTTGAGTTTTCTTTATGGTTTGTAGTTTATCAAGTTTATAACAATTTTGGCAAGGTCCTGCACTAGATTTCTTCACTAGCAACGTGGTCATTGAGTTTTCTAAAAGGTTGTATTTTTACAGTCCCCTGGAGAGATGGTTGTGGGTGTGGTTTAGGATCGTATCCAATCCTTTACAACGTGCTCCTTGAGTTTTCTATAAGGTTTGTACTACAATTTAGCAAGGTCCTACACTAGATTCCTTCACTACCATCGTGGCCCTTGAGGTTCTAAAAGGTTTGTTATTTATAAAGTTTAAATCAATTTTGGCAAGGTTCTGCACTAGATTCCTTCACTAGCAATGTGGTCCTTGAGTTTTCTAAAAAGTTGTATTATATAAAGTTTATAACAATTTAGCAAGGTCCTGCACTAGATTCCTTCACTAGCAACGTGGTCCTTGAGTTTTCTATAAGGTTTGTAGTTTATCAAGTTTATAACAATTTTGGCAAGGTCCTGCATTAGATTCCTTCACTAGCAACGTGGTCATTGAGTTTTCTAAAAGATTTGTACTACAATTTAGCAAGGTCCTGCACTAGATTTCTTCACTACCAACGTGGGCCTTGAGGTTCTAAAAGGTTTGTTATTTATAAAGTTTATAACAATTTAGCCAGGTCCTGCATTAGATTACTTCAATAGCAACGTGTTCCTTGAGTTTTCTAAAAGGTTGTATTTTTACAGTCCCCTGGAAAGATGGTTGTGGGTGTGGTTTAGGATCGTATCCAATCCTTTACAACGTGGTCCTTGAGTTTTCTATAAGGTTTGTACTACAATTTAGCAAGGTCCTGCACTAGATTCCTTCACTACCATCGTGGCCCTTGAGGTTCTAAAAGGTTTGTTATTTATAAAGTTTATATCAATTTTGGCAAGGTTCTGCACTAGATTACTTCACTAGCAACGTGGTCCTTGAGTTTTCTAAAAGGTTGTATTTTATCAAGTTATAACAATTTAACAAGGTCCTCAACAAGATTCCTTCACTAGCAACGTGGTCCTTGAGTTTTCTAAAAGGTTGTATTATATAAAGTTTATAACAATTTAGCAAGGTCCTGCACTAGATTCCTTCACTAGCAACGTGATCCTTGAGTTTTCTAAAAGGTTGTATTTTATCAAGTTTATAACAATTTAGCAAGGTCCTGCACTAGATTCCTTCACTAGCAACGTGGTCCTTGAGTTTTCTAATATTTATGAGTTAATCAAAAGTATAAAAATATTTGTTTCTACAACTACACCAAAATTTGAAAACTGTACGGAAATTCCTAACCCTGGGAAATATGTGTACAGTAATATCTACTGTAATTAATAAAGTAACAGTGACTTTTATATATAGTATTGATCAACTAAATTTACTAATTAATTTAACTCCAGCTCAACAGCAAAGTCCAATAAAAATTACTTTCACAAATGTTTTGAGTTTGATTCAACAAAATTTATATTGGCACTGCAGTAAAATAACAGAATAAATTTCAATGTTCTCAAAATAAATAATTTGTTAAATAAAACATTTCTTACTTTCAACTTTTAGAAAAATTATCCAAAACCGTTTGATCCCAAAAATAAAAAAATGCCAAAACTACTGGAGCCTACAAAAAACCGAAAGAGAACTGACGTAATATCCAGCGTTTCCGTATTTATACTAACGGCGCGCGTGCACTGTGCATTTTGGTGCGATTTTGGTGCAAAACGGTGCGCTACTGTAGTACGCAAGTACTGAAAGTTAATCAGCCAATCAGGGCAAAGTGTGCAAATTTTGCATTAATAAAGTTTTACTAAAATATATAATTATTCCAAACAACATTTCTTTGCAAAATAATAGCAACTGTGAAAAGTTTCCCACTTTTGCATTTCTAAAAGTAAACCTGAAGTAAATAAACTACGTGACAACTGGGTCAATCTCAACGTTTCTGTTACTGCTGGAAAACCAGCAAAATACATGGTTGTAGCTTATCTACAGCAAAACCACTGAAGGTACAAATAAACTATGACCTCACAGCAATGCATATAGGTAAAAATGCAAATGAATGGTTAAACATTAATAAAATAGCCTATACATGTGGTTCATTCTCTACGTATATAAAATCGGGGAACATCTCAAAGTAGTTAACATCAACTTAGTATGACTATAATTATCAACAGATTAGCACTACATTAGAAATAAAAAAAAAAAAATACTACCCCCTATTTCTAGACTTTCACAATACAAATAATTAGCCAGATTCCCCCTGTGAACCCTTAAATTACACCAAGTGGTTCTTTTGCTCATGTGTAAATTCGTCTAAACCAAAGCGTACTCTGTCAGCAGTATTGAAATTTTTTTTTTTCAAATACCCCATTCGTGACCCTTTTATCGAAAAAATTCTTTTGGTCCTATATCAAATTGAAGAGTCGGATCCAGACTTTTGGAAAAATGGCACTTAGCTACACATACATTTTTTGTACTCGTACATGAGAGGATCCGGCATTTTAAAAGGGGAACCTGCCAATACATACTCGGCTGCATGCAAAACATGTTCTCAAAATTATGTTAGCATTTTCGAAAGGGGGTGAGTCCCTTAGCCCACCTGGATACGCCCCTGAAATGTACCAGGTGGACTCTTGTTTAAAAAAAATTATTTTGTACAAAATCTTATAAAGCCCTTTAGTAACAAAAATATTAATAAACTTTCTCGATTGTTTTGACGGTACAGATAAAAAAAATAAATCCCCCCTTTGAACCATTTAATTACACCACTTGGACCTCTTGTTGAAATTAAAATGGTTTTTGCAATACAAATCATAATTCTTTTATAACATCCAAGGTATAGCTTTTCTCGCATAATCACAGGCTATAAATAACGGAAGACCCCGTCCCCTATTTGGGCTCCCCAAAAAGTACGAAGTTATTATCGTGTTTAACAAAAAGGGAACATTGCATACCTGGGGACAAAAACCAACCGTAGCAAATATGAGGTCCCTATCCCTAAGGATCCGAGAAAAATTGGACGGACCCAATAGGCGAGTGGTGCAACTTGTAAGGATGTTCTATTTTTAGAATCCTGCTATTCTGTTTGGGTATATTGTCGCTGTCTCCGTCCTTTCTTTCCCAGTCCCTCCATCACAATTTCTTTAAGACTAGAACTTCTCCAACAATCTTTAAAGCTACGCTTTTAATTTTGTTATAGAATGGTTGCATGAAGGTGTGAAATAAGTTTAAACAATTTTAATTTTTGGTCCAGGGGTCTAAGCGAGATGTCAAAAAGTGTCAAATACCTTTTTAACCATGTGACATGCAATCCAACGTTTTTTAAGAATGGTTTTTATTTCGTTAAAGAATGTTTGTAAATAGCATGTAGATGCAATTAGATTTTGTATGGGTCTAACCAATGGTCAAATATATGGTGGCCGGATGCTCTCCCTTTCACTCTTCAAACCCGAAATCGGGAAATTGAGAAACTGTGAAAGCGAAATCGAGAATATGGAAATCGGAAAATCGAGAAGATGGAAATCAGGAAATCGAGACATTGAGAAAGCGAAATAGAGAAATCAGAAAATCGAGAAATCGAGAAATTAAGAAAAATACAACACGAAAACACGAAACATTTCTTGTTTTCGTGTTTACTCTTTCACATTTTCGCGTTGTTGCTTGCTTAATTTCTCGATTTCCCCCTCCATGACACTGTCACATGACAGAAATTCCCATTTTGTTGTGGTATAACGAACTCCCCGACATTTGTTTCTATTTAGTTTGGAAAATTTTCCTTGCTAACATACATGCTACACACATATTTCACTTCAAAAATGTTATTAGAAATAACAAAACCCATCCAAATTTCACCACTCACCAACAAACAACCCATTAAAACACATATAGAATAACAACAAACGAGCTAAATTTAAATTTAAAAATAGGAGATGTGGTATGATTGTCCATGAGACAACCACCCACCAAATGACAGTAGAATTTAATCTTCTACAGGTCCCATTACGGCCTTCAATAATGAACCCGAGTCTATACCATAACGGAAGCGGTAAAAAGGCCCCGAAATACAAAATGTGAAACTATACATTAAACAAGACAATCGACCTAATATATTGCAAAAATGGTAAACATATAACAATAAATCACTAATTAAACAACGACAACCACTGGACTACATGTTCCTGGCTTGGGAGAGGCACATTTAAGACAGTGTTTAGACGTGGTATTGAACCAGTTTTCCAGGTATTCACCTTCTACACCTCAGGTCGGTAGTTATGTTTACAAAATAATAAGAACCTGCTACAGTCACACTTCCACTAAGATGACCACTGAAAGAGAAAATAGATACAGACGCTATATAATTTGAAAAAAATATCAAAATGAGCTATTGAATGGCTAGCTAAGGCAGTCAGTGCATGATGATGATTATAATAATAATAATAATAATAATAATAATAATATAAATAATAATAATAATAATAAACTGAAATTGATCAGGCACAGTTATTACCTTCTGATTCAAAATAGTTATCGTTAAGAAATATTTCTTCTGCACATATAAAACATTTATTATGCTCACTGCTTATAATTACTTTTTCCATCAACTTTTGCGACAGTAATTATAGCGAACTAATGTATAATTTGTTACATGCTTGAAATTGCAAAAAAAATTCTGGATTAAATCAAATGGAGTGATTATTTATTATTTGATATTTTAAAATAATAATAAAATTATTGTGATATTCTCTAAAAGCATTCGGCTAAATCAAATTGCTTTTAACAACAGTCTTAGAAGTGCTGTTTAATTTGTTTTAAGTAAACGTTGACGCACGTCTAATTTAATATATTTTCCGGTAATTTAACATGTATTTCCTTAAATTCGTGTAGTTTGTACTTAGGTCGTGTCTGTTTTGTATTTGTTTTGCGTCCGGACAAATTTTGGAAACCTACCAGCCAGCCAGGACGAAAAACACACACTGAATAAAAACACACCATCTGTGATAGATGTGTCAAACAGGCTGACACCAATTCATAAAAGTTGAAATCTATTTTTGCAATAAATCTTTTTTGACAAATTAATTATCTATAAACGCTACAAATTTAAAATCAGGGATTACTTTTTGTATGAATAAAGCAATAATAATCATTTGGTGGGTGGCTGTCTCATGGATAATCATACCACATCTATATTTTTATTATATAAAATTTCACTGACTAGCCCAACCAATGATTATCTGAAATATTTTTATTTATATATTATTTATGTTTTTTAACTTAGTAACAACAAAACCTTACAGCATGTGTACGCAAAACAAAGAAAACACATCTTTGGCCTCACATAAAAGATGACGAGAGTCCTTGATTTACTCTAGAGCATATCCACCTTTCAAAGCTAACAAACCTTGGTATTCTAAGATATTTTGCCACAAAAATATGTGTCTATAGGCATGCTTTTAAAACATTATCCATGTCTTCAAAATTTAACGTGTTGAAACACTCAAAATTGTCTCAAGATGTCTAAAGTTGTTATGTTTAACAATTAAAAAAAGACCTTAAAATAACAAAGAACTAGAACAGACGACAGGGGACATCTTTTTACCAGTTCAAGTTTTTTCTCTATTCACAAACGGTGGAAAACTAGTTTACATGACAAATATTGCGTATAACAATAATATTCTGAATTAATTTAGACAGTATACAACAAGAATTGCAGCGTGTTGTCATTTTATTTTCCTTTTAAGGTGGCACAGTGACCTTTGTACATGTTGTTCTTTGTATGTTCTGTTCAAGGCCACATGTTGATCACAGTCTACCGATATGGCATATTAAGCTTGTGCTACTTTCGTCTAACGAGACTTTAAAAGCTATTTCAAGAAAACATGTGTGCGACTTTTTAAGTAAAAGACTTTATCTGCATGTTTATGTTTGAACGGCGTGTTATGGTCATTAGAATCAAAAACATACATCTAGATTGTGAATACATTAATGGTGATTCTGAAAATGATAAATAGTTTAAATTTATCTTTTTTTCATAGTAATTTAAAACAAAACGCTGTCGAGGATTGTTTCACTCTTCATCTCTTACTTCTCGAATGCCACCAAGGACTTGCAAAGGATTACCTGTAAAAATGCAAGAAACATTTATGATCTGCGTGAAATTCTTCGTCCAAACAGTTTCTAAATATGCATGTTTTGTGTTCAAAATGAGAAATAAAAATTATGGAGTAACTATTAAGGAGACAACACCACATAGAGGTGTCTAAAATCTAGAGGTCTCCATAAAGCCTTTCAAAATTTGCGTTATACCATACCTTGTGACAAGCCCTTGAAATTTCCGACTTAAAACCAGCTGAAAATGTAACAGGACATGAGTGACACCCAAATGTTAATATAACAATGACAGTGATATAATAAAAACGGTCCAAATACAATCATATGCCAACGAGGTCTGACTTGGAACAGGCTCATGCAATATCCGGCGGGGTTACACCAGTTTCATACCTGTGAAACAAAAAGGAAAAGAAACACAGTAAAAGATGCACGGTAAAAATTATACAAAATACAAACAAGTTAATCAAACATGAATAATGTTGAAGTCAAAAACAAGTTTAAAATGGATACTTCCTTGTTAATTCTCGCAGTTTAGTGAAAGGAAATTCAGCGTGCTTTACAGGATATCAAAGTCATCGAGCTTATGAGCACGAGAGGTACATGTAAGCGAGAACGGCTATTAAGATTAATTGTTGTCAAAAATGTGATGATCAAATAAGATGCTTTATGATGGCAAATTATTAATTTATAAATGAAAATAACAATGAGATTGTAAATATGTGACAATAAAAGCAAGTTGTAAAGTTCTGACAACAATATCGCATCCATATCATTTATGAATTAATCTGATAAATTAAACTGTGCGTTTTTAAATTTTTTATACACCTCATAACTTATGTTTTCATAGAATGATGTTGTTTAATTAAAACTCTAAAATTAAGATAGTTACTACAGTTTTGAAGTTAATCTGGTGGTAATTTTAACTGAATGTTTTAAGCAGATTTTTAAAGTTTTATAAGATATGTCATGACCATTAAAGTCAGAAATTGCATACACAATGTATAATCAGACCAGGTGTGATGTATAACGTTCAAAGCACGTTCCTTTTAAGAAGGAAAGTTTACGATAGGGAAGAAAAAGACTTCCCGTATATCCCAATAGTTTATGTGGTCAATATTAAAATCTAGGTCCAAAAGGCTTATTTTAATGATTATTATTATTAGCTGACGGTAAATATGCTCTCGTCCTGAATATGCATGATATATTAACTGCTTGACGTAAAGCTACGTTCAATCAATTAATCAATAAGTACATAATGTAACACTAACAGATATTTTGTCGTTTTTTTTGCCTAGGACTACCGAGGTTGCTTTTAATTTGCTATTTTTCCTAGAACTTAATTTACCGACAGCTAATAATAATAACAATCACATTCACTAAAATTATAACCAAAACATCAAACTGCAGTGTTAAAGTTTTAATTTAACAACATCATTCTATGAAAACATTAGCTATAAGGTATATAATTAATTAAAAAACGCACAATTAAATTTATCAGTCAGATTAGTTCAAAAACTAACTTCGTAGGATAAATAGCAAATTAAAAGCAACCTCGGTAGTCCAAGGCCAAAAGATCGTCCAAATATCTGTAAGTGTTACATTATGTACTGATAAATTAATTGACTGAATGTAGCTTTACGTACAGAAGCTAATAAATCATGCATATTCAGGACGAGAGAATATTAAGTAATTGTGAAGATGAATGAACCTTGCTTTGAACTAGACCGACACGCTGAGTCGGATTTTTAATGTGGTATTTAACGAAAGCTACAGTACACAGGAAGACATGCCACTTTACCAGACCAATTATTCTGACTCTGGGTCGACCAGTTTTTGCTTGTACTCCTTATTCCTAAATTTTTCCTGCTTAGCGTAAAAGTAGCAAATACCAAATGAATTATCTCTTGTTTGGCACGGTCGGGATCAAACCCTTGACCTCCCACACATGAGGCGGTCCCGATAACCATTACACCACTGAGTCGGTCTGTAATTACAAAAAAGTATTACTGAATTTATCATCAAAATTTGTTTTTTGTGGGAATGTTTTTGAATATTTGTCATGATTAACGACAGTAAAGAAAAAAAAGCTGCCATGAGAGTAGCACAGCTGGTGCCCATGGGAATACCGACTAACGAGTGATATATTTTATAGCAAAATCAAGTATAGATAATTTTGTTGCCTTAAGTCACCAAATTTGAGTTTAGCATTTATTTTATCACTAAAATAGCAATTATATTTAATTTAAAAGATACATGAACAACCCGACTTTTTTATGACTTATTCTTAAAAGGGTAAACCGGAAAATCATAGCAATAAATTGTTTTGCACAGAATGTATTTATGAAGGAACTTTTGACAATGGACGATATCAATTGTTGTCTTACATATATGCATTCCTATGCTGCTTTGTTTTATGGATAATACGTACAACGTCACAACATTATTATTTAATCTTTAAATATAGTTTTCATTGGTACTAGTAATGACTTTTTTGTTAATTCTTAACCAATGTAATTTATTACTTCTCCCAGGAGGCCTAGGGTGTCCGGGTTATAGAAATAGACTATTCGGTTTCTCTGCCTGCAGGTGAAACCCCTGCTAAAGAGGAGTATGTTTGTTTGGCGGGATGTATAAATACTCGACCACTCCGAGAATATCCGGGTTAAATAAATAGGCTTCGCGGCTTTTTCGTAAGGGGTAGAACTTCTCCTAAAGGGGCGTCCGTTGGTTGGGATGTATACGTTCTCAACAAACCTACGTCACTAGGAGTTGACGTAAAACAGTCTGTCCGTGTTAGGAGACCTCCATGCTCTCAGCACGTTAAAGATCCCCTTGCAACTGCTCGTACTGAGCGGTTGTTGATGGTCAATAGCTTAGGATAAATTTGCCGTCTGTATCGAACCAGTCCCAGTTTGGCTTCCCGTGGCTTAAAATTCCCCGGACTGACCCCCAGACTACCAAATTTCTGATTTATTGTTTGATAACTTGTTCTCGTTCTGAACATGTATTTCATATTTGCCACTGGACGTTAAGCAACAATCAATCAATCTTTTATTTCTAATGATATTTAATAACTCAATCCAATTAGACGTGTTTTCATTGAAACCGTAGTTAAGGAAAACTGGTTTTCCTGATCGGTTGCCTTTGAGTTAAGAAATAGCATACAAAAACTGTGAGTACTCTTTCAAGGTAGACACATGTATTTTTGTTGTATGTATTCATTTCAACCGATTTTATCGTGTGTTTTTATTGTTGTTTTGTCTCACCACTTAATGTGCCTGTCCCAAGCCAGTAACCTGTAGTCCAGTGGTTGTCGTTGTTTAAATAATCATTTAGTGTTATTCGTTCACCATTTTTATTTAAACATAGATAAGGTCGATTGTCGAGTTTTATGAATACATGTTGTTTTACATTTTGAATTTTGGAGGTCTTTTACAGTTGCTGTTATGGTATGGACTCCGGTTTGTTATTGAAGACATGCAGAAGTCTAATTTCGGCTGTCATTTGGTGGATGGCTGTCATGGACAATCATGCCACATCTCCTATTTATATATTATTTTATATTTCAAGAACAGTTGATTATGATAATCATTATATAATACATGTATATTTCTGTTTAGAAATTTTTAGCTCGTACATGTACAGTCAACAACCAATTAATATTAACTTATTTCCGCGTGCTTGGTATTGGTTAACCATATTAAAACAAATGCATATTTAATTACCACTAGAAGGTAGATAAATATTAATATATCGTCTTCTTTTTTATTCATTATGTAGGATATTAACCTTTGAACATTGCGCATGTACATGTATACATATTACTCATTTTCATAACACGGAGGAAGTCTAACGGCCTTTAAAACATCGAGGTTCTGACATAGTTTTCTGAATTTGTTAGAAACAGATGTATGATATCACTACAATTCTATAACATGTATAAGCTTCGGTATATCAAATTGAAAAAAAAAAAGCATCAAATCTAAAAAAATGCATTGTAATCTCCGTGTATTAAAACGTCTTGAGAAAATTTTGTGTTTTAAAAACATGTTTCAAAGACATGACGTATGTCTGAAACACATATTTGTCTCAAGCTGTCTGGAGATATCGAAGTTCGTTTACTACGAAGACATTAAAAGTTTCATTGGAGGATGTCAACTACATGCATAATGACGGAACGACAGAGTTATTATGAAAATGAAAAGATATGGGGTAAATGTCAGACAGATTGTCCAACCTAGAGTAAAACAGAGGAACTCACAAATCCAGAGGTCTCCACAAGGCTTTCAACAAGGGTGAAATACCATTCCTTGTGAAAAGCACTAAATAGCTCCAAATAAAAATCATGTATGCGTAAAACAATACTCTACTTCTTAAATGAATATTACCAAAAATCTACATGTACCAAAACATTACCAATGACCACATCTCTTAACTTGGGACAAGCACACAAGACATGTAGTGGGGTTAAAATAGTTTAGTTGGTACCCAACTCTCCCCCAACGAGTTGTCAAAGAAAAAAAACAGTAACCGTCGAACTATAAAAATCAAACAGAAAGTCACTCATGAGAGTACTTTAATTACAATAAATTTTCTTAACAAAAATACATGCAAAACGAAGATACACCTCAGATTGAATGCCCGCAGTGACTGAAAGCTAGCTCAGAGTGAGATTCCTTGTGATACATTGTAAAACACAAAGCCTCTCAACACGAAATGTCATCAAACACAGTATGTCTGACGATTTAATACTGTGTTGACAATAAACATGAACAAAGACAAGATGGATTCAATTACAAATGTATTAATATTTGTGTAATGATGTAATAAGTTTATTAATATGTGTACCAACAAAAACAACTTGTAATGACTTGACCACAACTTTAAACTTCATCAGGTAAGCTTGAAGCAGCGTTAACTTAAAAAAATAAAAGGTTTAAGGAACAAATAATATGGGTAAATATTAGAGAGACTACACTCCCAACCACAAGAAAAAACACGAGAGAAAGCTCCAAATCGCCCCAATTAAAAATCGAGTATGCGTAAAATAATACTACTCTTGCCTAAATATTATCAAAAATGTACATGTAACAAAACATTAAACACAAAGACAAACATGTGACCTCAATTCCTGACTTGGGACAGGCACATAAAACATGTGGTGGGGTTTAGTGGGTACCCAACGAGTGGCCAAATTAAAAAAAAAACAGTGACAGTAACAGACGAACTATTAAAATCAAACAAAAAGTCACCCAATTCGACTAGAAAGTACCTTAATTACAATAAATATATTTAACAAAAATACATGCAAAAAGAAGACACATGTATATCTCTATGTATGTTCTCGCCATGATATGGCTGAAATACTGCCGACGTGGCGTTAAACACTAATTAATCAATCAATGTATATCTCTAATGAATGCTCGCTGTTACTGAAATCAAGCTCAGAGTGAGATTCCTGATGATAAAACATCAATTTCTAGGTTTGAAGTTTTCTTAGTTAACATATATTAGCTTTATATTTAATGTTTGAAACAAGCAAACTCTAGCTACTTATAGCCATATACATGTTCATATGTTTTGTATATAGTTTGAAATGAAAAGATGTGGAAGAGGCGGTTTAAGTAAGTTAAAATATATAGCTGATATATGTAGTTTACCGGATATCTTACTATCTTGAATAACTAAACCATATGTTCAAAATACAGGTATGAAAAAGCCTGCAACCTGAGAAAGACAATACAGGATTTTATCTTATAACAATTTGAATTCGATTGTTCGTACAAGCTTATAGATGTAATGTTATTTGAATGCCAAACTTAAGATCAAAATCAAAACTCCAGATCATTATTTGTTTAATACCTTTGTTTGAATGTGAAGTTTGCATGCATTCCGTTTTTATCAGTGCAAATTTTACAGCCTACGTATAGGTGTATTCGATTTTTGATAGCATACGGTCCAACATGAAGAATGTTTCACTTTGTAGCATTGTAAAACAGTCAATTCGTGTCTTAATAAATTGAACGAAATGTAAAATCACGTATGTTTAGCCTTTAGGGTAATTAATATAAGCTATATATTTTTATTGTTTTAGCTATAACAGTAATCCATTGTTTGATTGCAATAAGAACATGACTGATCAAAGAAAATGTGAATAAAAACCATGTCATGATACAACTATCATAAATCAACGTCTGAAATTCAATGTCGTCTTCTTGTATTGAAGATATTATACATGTTCATTTCTTGTCAATATCGTCTTCAAAGGTTAATATAATATATATGTAGTCAGTATGAATAGCTTCATATATTATTAGATTCCATATGTCAAAATTAAAATCTTTTAAAATTTACTTGGCATTCTTATATTTGGTCTGATTTTGAGAGCAAATATGAAAAAAACAGAGAATGGGGCTTGTCTTAAGATAATTTTTGTTTTTAATTTCACAAACACTTAGACGGGGTAATTTGTCTTCTGTATTGTCATTGGAAGATGAATTCATCCACCTTCTTTTCAGAGATTAAATAAATTAAAATTGTAAATTAACTTCCAGTTGTTAGGGAGCAACCATTTTATTTGTATTCAAAGAACGGAAGTAACTTTGGATTCTACCTTTTTTACAACCTTCTTTCCAGATTTTTGTAATATTTAAAACTGAGTCATATTGGAACATTGCATGCCATCCTGCCTTTTTTTCATCTGAAAGTTGGGCCAGTCGGCAGTTAGCCTGTTAACTGATTACAATTCTATGATTTCCTTTATTGTGACTTTCTCCCATGCTTAGAAATATTACCGGAAGTTGAATAAACTTGTCATTTAAAAGTTTTTGTGTACCCCAATTAGTGGATGAAGATATAGTATAGAGGAAGGAAGATCGAATCTGTATCGAGCGCACCTCGGATTCGAGATAAATTACAAATGTATGCTACGCCAATTTTAAAGAATTTACTACAAGAAATTTCACTGTAAATCACATACACTAACTTTTTATTATTATGTTTAATTGTAGACGATCGTTGGTAAAATTGTAATATCAGTCAGCAATTGAATAGTATAGCTAACCTTTGTTAAGAATCACATAGTTATATTGAACAATTGCCAAGATCTCTTGGCCCGAAGACACCAGAGATTTTTGAGCTGAAGCCACGACCCCTTTTTCGATCACCAAGTTAATTAGTTTTTTTAAAGCTAATATTTATGTTTGTATTCATAAATGGATTTTGGCTTTTCTTTTTTGGAGAGGGATACAAAGGTTTGGCTTTTTGGAAGGTAGAGAACAAAAGTATGGCTTTTTGAAAGGGAGAGAACAAAGATACGGCATTTTCGTTTGGTTTAACTTCCTTTTGATCCCACTAAGAGCCTAGCTTGCAGGTTAATATAACAATAATGACGGTATGTAAACTTGTTTAATTTGAAATGCGCAGTTTGTAAAATAGATTTATTGCAAAAATATATTTCGACTTTTAGGAATAAGTGTTAGATTTTCCTAGTGAGTGTGTTTTTTTTTATTAGTTTTTCGTCCTGGCTTGCTGGCACAAAAAAATTGATCGAACGCAAAAAAAAAAAAAAAAAAAAAAAACAAAAAAAAAAACCAAAAAAAAAAAAACAAACAAACGAGCCAAGTCGTCACTTGCTCTTATTCGATAAACATGTAGATGACCAGGGGCTTCCAGCATGGAAGTATTGCAAAGATTTTCATTAAAATCTCTTTGGCTGTAATTTGCAGTATTAAAGTATTGAAAACTAGCAAATCACAACGACATCAGCAAGTCCATTTTATGCAAACAAAGTCTCATTACTCCGTAACGACTGATTAGAAATTAAAACCCCCGAGGGCATCCGGGGTATAGAAATAGGCCGTTCGGTTTCTCCGCCTGCAGGTAAAATGCCTGCTTAAGGGGTGTTCGTTAGTTCGATCGGGATGTATAAATACTCGAACTCCCCTCCTCAAAGGTTGTGCCGGGGAAAGAAAAGACACCAAGTATCTCCGTCCTAGAGGCACTAGTCCTCTAAAAGGGGCGTCCCTGATTGTTGGGGGATATATAAATTCACAATCCGTCCAGAGGGAGACGTTAAAGACACCCCGTTTTCAGGAAATGCCACGTCCTAAGCACGCTAAAGACTCCTTGTAACAGCTCTTTTTGAGTGGTGGTCCGCAAGCGGCCAGTTACAAGGCTAAATTTTCCGCCCCTATCCAACCCGCAATTTTTCCAGTGGCAGTCTAAAAGTCCCTCCC